>JAOEGS010009358.1:36180-62516 GCA_025447755.1 Corythornis vintsioides | reverse complement strand
GTCCAAAACTGGACACAGTACTCGAGGTGGGGTCTCACCAGTGCAGAGTAGAGGGGGAGGAGAACCTCCCTTGACCTCTATCTCAACCTCTTGTGTCCATGTCTTTTGCATAGGCTTGCTCATGTTTCTAAGGTTGTGACAATTTTAATGGTATGTAACAATATTAATGGTAGCAGGAGAAACGTGGGAAGTTCCACCTCAACATGAAGAAAAACTTCTTCACTGTGAGGGTGACAGAGCCTGGCACAGGATGCCCAGAGAAGTTGTGGAGTCTCCTTCTCTGGAGACTTTCCAAACCCACCTGGATCTGTTCCTGTGTGGCCTAGCCTGGGTGTTCCTGCTCTGGCAGGGGGGTTGGATTCAATAATCTCCAGAGGTCCCTTCCAATCCCTACTATTCTATGATTCTATATTCCAACTGGCACATGCTGCTAGCTGCTGACTGCCATTCTCCAGTCCAGCCACGAAACATCATGTTTGCTGATAGATACCAAAAACTATTTTGCAATCTTAATTTAATTGCATAATGTAATATTGAAATCACTGCTGTTTTGGAAAATACATGAGCTCTCTGCTTTGCCTCATGAGGCAGTTTACAATGCAGGACCTTCAACATCTCTGGTGTTAAAAGTAGAAGCTCAGTAAATTTCCTAACAGAAGCTACTGGCTGTGAAATCATACTTTTTATATTTCTGATACTCACTTGTAGAGAGTTGTAGAGAAGTGGATTTATAACGATAATAAACACTAATTGAATAATAAATTTGCATGGTAAGTGGCTGAAGAGTCACTAAAACAGTAGTTTTCACACTAGAAATCAAATTGTGTACTAGATCTCGTCGGAGAACAATCTTTTTCTTAATATTTATTCCTGAGCCAGGACCACTATTGCATCTTGAACAATAATTATTCTTCTGTAATGTGATCTTAGATAGATTTCAATAAATGATGTTTAAACAAGCAAAGAACAATCTGAAGGAGAATTTGGAAGAAAAAAAACCTTGTGAAACATGGTGAGTGCATGAACCAGGATACATGCAGACAGTGATTTTCGTTTTAAGAGTGATTTTAATTAACATCCATGGCCACGGGCAGATAGACAGAGGTGAACCAGCTCTGCTGGGGTGAGATGCTCTTGCTCTCTAGCAGCTGTCTTTTTTTTCTGAAGCAGATGAGCAGTGGTCATGTATTTGATCAACTCCCCAGAGAGCAATAACAATTAAGTGAAATAGTGATAGCCATCTATATGATTTTCTGTGCTAGCTATTTGCTCTGTGAATGTGCCTGCAGTCTTACATGTTTAACTGGAGGTCAGTTGGTCATTAATGGTCCTAGTTTGACTTTAGAAGTGAGCTGGACAAAGATATTCAATTGCCAGATAAAGATATATTCTCTATCCTCAAAAGTATATTCAACCTAGATATCAGAAGTTACCTTATTTCTGCAAATACCATTTTTCTACACATGGGTTTTCTGAATTTTTTTTCCTGATTTTCTTTGCTAACTCTCACACAATTGTATGTGTGTTGTTTGCAGCATGATTCAGACTTAAGAGGACAAAACTTGTTAAAAGATATGGTTACGTAAAGATAATGTCTTAGATTTATTCAGTAGTCTTAAAGATTTTTTTAATCAGAGATCAATTCTATATGTTTAAATTTAATCCTGCAACCTGATAGTATATTATCATTATTATTATTATTTCCCCTGACTTAAGTTGTTGCAAAGAGTTTAGATTTGGAGATTAAATATTGAAAGGTAGCATGGAAGAGATGAGAGGTTTTGGGTTTTTTCTTTAAGGATAAAATATGGATCATGGTTGATGTGCTATCAAAGTGCTGGATATAAGTAACAGGTGTCTGCAGCTTATCCGTGCCCAGGTACTATAACCTCTTTTGAAAAACATTTAACACCAAAGACTCAGGAATTCAATCTCATCATATCATTTTAATACAGAACACTGCTCTTATCAGGAAGAAATATTTTGCAGTTAGAGCTTGTGTAATCAAGTAGAACTGTTCGTAAAGTAATATCCACCATGGAGTAGATGAAGCAGTGACTCTCAGTGAACTGTAGGACTCTATCACTTTGCTGAGTAGTTTGGTCACCTGAGTACTGCTGTTCCTTTTGATGCCCTGGAAACTTCAGAGTACATTTTAGAAGTATCACCATTTACTCTGAAGCAAAGATTTTGAAAGAGATGAAAACTGGGTTGAAGCAGGAAAAAAAAAAAATAAATATATATTGCCCACAAGAATTTCTCATGAAAAATCAGAGGCTGTTAAAGGGAAGGGCATGCACAGCAGGCAGCAGAACAGAATTCATTTTACTGAAAAGAACAAGAAAGCATAAAACCACTTTCTTCCACATCTTCCTGTTCTGAGCCCATGGTTCAGGAAGCCTGAAGGCCTTCCCAGCTCTTCCTGGGCTTTCTGGCTAAGATTCTTACAAAGTCTGAAATAATTTGGTCTTTGCTGTCTCTACTTGATTTTAGATTCATAGATGTTCTGTGTTCCACTCAGTCTCTCATGTGGGGTAATCTCTCATTTTGTTATTTCCTACATGGATTTTATTCATGTATCACTTTCATGGAATTCTCTAGCACATTAATTCTTCTTTAGTTCAAATCAAAACTAAAAGTAGATTAATTCTGGAAGTATTGCAGTTCTTATTGAATTGGCATGTTGGTTTTTGGTACTGTTTGGAATGCGCAGAACTGATTTGTCAAGTGCACCATATATAGTTTAAAAAAAAAAAGATAGCCAAAAAGACTTAACAATAAAAGAAAGGCTCATAGAAAGTCAAAATAACAAGAGGACTTAGAAGTCATATTAGTATAAATTACTGAAGTTTAAAAGATTTAAAAGAAAACTATCTACTGGAAGACAAAATTATGAAAGATGAAATTACAGAATTACAAAGCTGGAAATTTTTGTTTGGTTGTTTCTTTTTCTGATGGAGCAGCCTAAGAAATCACTGACTCTGCTGCTTCTACTAGTGTTCAGAGTGCATAGGAATGCAGAGATACAATGGGGCAAATGGAGAAGTGCAGTTGAAGAAGAGCAGGATGATAAAAAGCAAGGCAGGAGATGTTCAGAGTTTGAGAAAAGTGTCACACAGAGAAGTGAGTGGGAGACATATTGGCAAGAGATAAAGACTGAGATTTGGGAGAGAACTTTCCTTGGTGACATTGAAAACACTCTGTTAGGCATTTGGAAGTAATTCACTGTATTGATTGTGTGCTCAGTGTGGAAATGATTATTGTGTTTGTGCAGCAGCTACTAAACATGCTAAGCTGTTTTATCAGCATCTTTTAGTTTTAATATTCTGAACGATAGCCTTTGGCCACAGTAGTCCCATGCAGAGCAAGGAATTCTAATCCCCCTTGTACCTGATTTGATTTTATTTACACATTTCCTCCTTGACTGACAGGCTACATTCATTACATTACAAAATCCAATTTAACCCCAAACTCTGTGTTCTTTGGGGTTCCTTGTCTGGGTCAAGGGAAAATAGCCCAAATGATGCCATTGCCTTTTTATTGCCCCTCATTGCCTTTACAACTCTTCGTATTTAAAATAAGGTTTAAAGTGTATCTCTCATCTGTTCTGAAAGACATCAGTGGCTTATTATGAACAGCTTTAAACAGGTCAAAATACAGGTTTATTCATATTTGCTGTAGAATTAGGATTATTGGCCAGTTGGAGAAGATATCAACATGCACTTATGTCCTGCAGAAGAGGTACTGAGTTCTCCTTGTTTTGTACAATAAATCCAATATGGTTATGAAGAACTTCAGCAGCATTAGCCAGTTTTAAAACCTTTTCTATTCACAAGGGGAGGGAGAAAGAAAAGCATCCAACTTCTAAATTCTCTAATTGATGTCTACCTCCCTTTCTCTGAAAGAAAATAGAAAGCTTGTTGCTGAGTAGAGCTCAGCTGGGACCTGTTAGCTGAGAGTGATTAGGAGAACATGCTTTTTGCCCATTCTTTTCTCAGTCAGGGAACACTCCTTTGGAAAAAAAATAAAATAATAAAATGATGGGACGAAGCTATTGTTGCTGACCAGCATTTTTCAATCAGGTCATCTTCTCTCTTTTTCAAAATCCAAAGAAGCATATTGCAGCTGCTGCTGGCTATTCTTCTTAAAGGGCTTTTTGAATGTCATTTCATTAAAGGAAAAAAAACCCCAACCATTAATTTAGGGATATAGTCATTCTTGTAAGGGAAAGGAGATCATGAAAATCCAGCAGCTTTTTTTTTTTGAGCTGTAATTGTCATCTTAGCAGGTCTCAACTTGATATTTTTTCATGTCCTACTATTAATTTCCAGTTTTCAATAGCATTTCCACAGATTTTTATCAATATTCACCTTTTATATTGGCTGTCTCCATCTTTGAAGCATGAAATGAAATAATTGCATCTGAATTTAAATGAAATCAGTTAAATATGGAATTAAATGGTGAACTTGGCTAACAAATACTTATCAATGCACACAGCATATATTCATGTAATTTGGAAAACACAACCAAAGGTAAAGTCATTGCTGAGAGTCTGGAAGACATCAGTATCTTAATATTGATTTAACAAATTTCTGGGGTTTACTTTTAGTTGTGAGTCATGTTTTGGGTATAAATCTTTTTCCTTACGGTCCCACAGTCCATTAATTTAGTCTCTTGTCCTTCCTGGCACAGCAGTACTCGGACTACTCCTGTCTTGCTCTTTCAGTGACAACAGGAATATTGAGTTAGTACAGCCTGTCCCATATGATTGTGCCTCCTCTGGTTAGCTGACTCTGTGCACGCTGTTTATGAGTTCAGTCGGTCATTTGCTGATTCTGGGAGTCCTGCTTTCCAACACTGAGCACCAATATGTTAGTGTCACCGGGAAGACATTTTTTATGTGAACTGTTTTATACAGAAAGTTGCTAGTGAGATCCCTGAATTTTTCAGAAACGTTTGCAAGAGCGACTATAAATTTTTCATGGACAGAAGCTGAACTAGAGAGCAGCCAACCATCCCCTAAGGAATGGTACCAGCGGAAAATGCGACGTTGTGGTTGCCATATTTTAACCTGCAGGATCTGATGCTGAGCTGGAAGCTGCACAAACGGGGTGGCTGTGGCTACGTGTGTGCACCATAGCTCAGGCTGCTCCCAGCAAGCGGTGACACTCGCTCTGAGAGCTCCTCTAAGTCATCCTCCTGTTACACTGCAGTGCCTGGAGGAGTGAATATACTGCACCCGCAGCTGCCTGGGTGGAGCACAGGAGCATTCCTCCAGTTTTATTGATAGCCTGAGTTTCCTATCCTGAGAAAGATTCCGCTAATGAAAAAGACGTTTGCGTCCTCACTATTTTCTAAACAATCTTCCTTCTTCTGCCCTCAGCAAAGTGCCCAATGCTACGTAAACTTCCTGACCTTCCCGGGCTGCCTTGGCCATGTTTGACAATGCAGAGCTGAGTTCATCAGGCTGCCTGAATTGTGGAGCAGCAGCAGCAAAAGAACAACTCCACGCAGCGGTATCAGCCTCATTAGCAGCAATAATGGGCTCTTAGTGCAGTCTTGATCCTCATATGATTTTAATGGCACAGCTTTTTCTCTCCTTTTCCTTTTTTTTTTTTTTTTTTTGTATGGAGAAAGCGTGAAGTCAGAGAACTTTTGTAGCCAATAAAATATGGAGGGTTGCAGGTACACATTTCTTATTCTCAAGGTGTAGTTCTCTTTGTTCTGAAGAGCAGGCCATTGTCAATAAAAAAAGTGTTTGATGGGAGATTTTCATTAGGAACCTCTGAATTTGAAATATTCAGGTCAGGAAGAGCACACTGTGATAGTCAGCATTTGGTTTGAACTTCTGAACGTTGGAAGGGTTTTTGGTGGTACTGCTTGAAAGAAAGTAAATCTCTGATCCTGAATGGTCTCTCAATTTATTAAAGCCCTGAATGAACTAATAAAGGCACTTCAGAGAGCATTATACATTGTAAAAAGTCAGTAAAAATAATAGTGGTCCCTTTAAAGTTTTCCATACGAATTTTTGGAAATAGTTTTGGGTGTAGTTGTATTTTTCCAATAGTGAAGCCTGGTAGGCAGCCAGAGTCTGCAGAACAATTGGATTTCTTACTGGTTGACACGTTGCTGGATTTTGCTGGTATAATTTTAATTGGGAGTCTTGTTAGTAGTCCTCACATCAAAGTGTAATACCAGTTTTGTTCTCATTTGTATTGAAATAAAGATCTAGTTTTGACTTTCAAAGATGGAGTTTGAATTTTGGCATAGCTCGGCTTGATACTATGCCTCATTCTCACAAGGAAATCAACTTTCCATTTTATTCTTACTCCAAAGAGCCAATATTATTATAATAATTAGCAATTTGTTTAAAGGGATTAGAGTGAATCCCAGAGGCCAACCACGGTCTCCTCTCTTCCCAACAAAATGGGTCAGAATAGCAGATTATCAAATGGTAGGAAGGGTGCAATTCTTCAATATCCCATTTTTCATGCCTGTGTAGCTATCATGGAACTTGCTGTGCTTATTAGAGACAAAGCAGGGCCATATCAAGAGGGAAAAAATGTAGGAATACCTGTCTTTTCAATAGGGATGGTGGGAGCCCAAACCATACGTGTCCTTTTCCTCTCCTTCAGTAAACTGATCCAGGGAAAGTGAAAAAATATCACATTGATTCCCCAGCAAAGCAAAAACTGTTGCAATCTAACCTCAGAGAGAGCCTCAAGAGGATATCTGAAATCCTACTTCACTCTTAGGTTGTCAAAATTATATTTTTTTTTTAGCAAGAAGTAGCCATGATTAATTTAATTAATTTAAATCCATGTAGAACACAAAACACAAAATTTTCTAGGTTGGACATTTTCAATAAATGTTCCATTACCCCAAAAAAACCTTTTTATTGGGAAGGACTTCTAGGAGGATTATAGTTGTGTTTATTAATGCAGAAAATTGTGTTTGAAAGCCAGAATTTATTTTTCTTCAGTATTTTCTTCGAGCTTCTTTTTAAAATACAAATTTTCCTTGGTCGTACTAAAAGCTATTAAAAAAAAAAAAATATTTATTTCCCTCTCTGCAAAAATAATAGGGGGTGGGTACTTAATTTACACAATTCCTTTCTTATTAATTTAACAATTCCTGGCTGTTGGTTTTTTTTTTCCCATGTTTTATACTAATGGTTGTGTATGTGAAATGAGTCTGAAACATTATAGTGAAACCGTGGAAATATTTGTTATACTAATAGCTAACATCCTGCAGCTCATCTGCATCCTGCTCAGGCAGGGGGGTTGGACTAGATGATCTTCTAGGTCCCTTCCAACCCCTAATATCTATGAATCCTGGAGCTGTATCACCTACTTCAGTGGCAAGTAGAGCAAACTGAAGTGAAATACAATATATAATCAAAGAAACAGTTGACAATATGACCTAGAATTAGCACTGCTTCTCCGTCCCACAACAACCTTGATGTCACCTGAATAGTAAATAGCATTTTCAATGTAAAAATTCCATGGGATTTTACTTTTTAACTGATAACCAAGTATAATACCTCCAAATCTGAATCAGGTCTGGAGCTTCTGCTCTACTAAGGAATGCACAAGTCAGTGCAGCAACATGTAGGACAAGATACAACAAGAGTTGTATCTCAGGTGGTGCCAGGGGAGATTTTCACTGGCCATTAGGAAAAGTTTCTTCATCCAAAAGGTTGTCAGACATTGGAACAGGCTACTCAGGGAGGTGATGGAATCACCAGCCCTGGAGGTATTTAAAAGCTGTGTAGATGAGGTGCTGAGGGACAAGGTTCAGTGGGGGATTTTGCTGGGTTGATGGTTGGACTTGATGTTAAAAGTCTGTTCCAACTTAAATGATTCTGTGATTGTTTTCAGGAGATACTGCAATAAAATCTTCTGAAGGCGTTGAGACTTTGAAATAAATCTGTTTAAAGTGGCTTCAAATTAGCTCACCAATACCCTTATATCTACATGTCTGGTGTAGAAGATGAACTTGAAGTTAGGACACATCACTCCTGTGCTTTCTGGGCAGGTTTTGGTGCTGTCATGAGGTGCTGTGCTCTGAGCAGCCAAACAAGCCAGGTTAGAGATGGGCATTGCTGCTGCTGCTGAAATAACCAGCCCAGGCTGAGCACTGTCAGCCTTCAGGAAGTTTTCAAAAGGATTTGCTCCAGTCTGCTGTTGGTGTCTCTTCTGTTTCAGTTGGTGCAGGCAGCTGGTAAGAAATCATTTCTACACTGATCATCCAGACTTAAGTGCATAAGGATATGTATAAATAGCTCTAGATATTACTGACTTGTAAAAGCACAGAGAAGAAAGCCTGTGCATGGGTAGGTGTGCTAACATCTGTTTATTACCTGCTTCATGTGAAGCTATGTCAGAAATAGTTACATTTTTGCTTCTTGTATTAAATTATATTTTTGATTGGAATATTAGTTTTCTTTTCCTTGTATATTTTTTTTCTTGTGGAATAACAGTGTGATGCACAGCACAGGTCTCTTGCTCTTTGATATCCAGATTCTTTTTTCTTTTTTTTTTGCATCAGAACCACTGTTTTGCAGATCTATTTCACATTCTCATAATAATGAGATTTTTCAAGCAAGCCCCACACAGAAATGCATGTACTTAAAAATATTCCCCAAACCAAAAATCTTCATGTAAAATAGGGAAAGGAATATCAAACAGGAACAGGAAAACGTGAAATTAGTGCAAATTGCAGCAGCCCTGTAACTGTGGCTTGTATCCTCATGCAGCACTTGCTGCAACCTGTGACATCTTTCACACAAGTGTCACCTTCAGGAGGCTATTTTTGTCAATGATGTTTCAGCACAGGATTTTAAGGGTAACAGTGGGTATTGGGTATATTCTCAAGAGATCAGCTTCAAAAATTTTGATCAGATTCAAAAATATTTCTAGGCATATTCAAAAAGTGAGTAATATATACTGCTGAATGGCTGGCCACACTTGTTTTATTCTTTCTCATAAAACCAGATTCAGTAAAAACTTAGTAAAAATGATGGTGTGTTTTTCAACAGGATTCAAGGCTGTTGCTTTCTTTGGATAAACAGCAGTTTGTGTGAATCTCAAATATGCTTGTAGGAAAATATTCAGGCTGGATAACATTTGTCACTTGCAGAACAGCTAAAGCAAAAGTGATTACTTGAAAAAAAATGCTAATGTAAATCTGTATACCCAGAGAGTTTGGAATTAGCCACCTTTCCCTTTCGTTAGCCATGAAGAGGCAGAAGGAGAGATATTCATGACACTTATCTACTCTTAGTTTTCTTTCTTCAGAAAGTATGAGGATGTTCCATGTTTTAGGAACCTGCAGGTTCCTAAGGGCTTGCTGAGTTGGAGCTCTTGAGCAGGGCTCTTCACATGCTGCTAGCAGAGGCTTTGACATTTTCATGACTTGTAGAGAAGTCAGTCATTACAGAGAGGCTGCTAAATTATGGAAGCAATTTTTATCTTCCAGTTCTTTGCTTCCTATAAACTTTGAGGACATCTGAGGCAAAAGTATTGGTGTATTTGGTTGGCTGAGTGGCTCCCTGACGTTCATTTCTAGGCTCTTCACAGCTTTCTTGTGTTGGCCTGTACCCTTTTTGGCCACGCCAGTGGGTAGGCTGATCTCCAGCTCCTTTTACAGCCAGTTCTAGGAGCCTTCAGAGAAAAGAAACCTTCTTTTGCCCTTCCTCATGACAAATCCATTCTTAAGATTCCTTACAAAGCTTTGCTTCTGTCATTGCAGTTCTCTCTCTGCACAGCCTCCAAGTCATGGAGAAGATGAAAAAAGGCAGAGAGAGAGATAGAAAGAATCTTTAAAAATGGGAGGCAAATAGTGCAACTTTCTGCTTTGCTGCTTCTTTGCTATGTTCCCTGTCAGAATTTGACTTAGTAAATAATGCTTTAAAGCTATATTTAGAATGGGAAGTATTTTAGCAAGAAGTAAGACTCAGCACAAGCAAATCTGTTTAAATGCAGCATAATTGAAATGTCAACATAGTTGTGAAATGCCTCAAGGTGTTTCTTCAGTGAAGGCTGGATATGACACAAAGTAGATGAATACTGCAGTACAGAAAAAGCCTTTGTGCACTCCTCAAATCTAATCTTGCACTCACCTTACTGAATGTTTGAAAATGCTTGGCTGAAGCTCAGCTGCCAGTATGGTTCCTGCTCTTCCCTTCTTTCAGGGAATCTGACAATTCAGAGAAGGTTTTGATCTTGGAAAAGAGGGAAGTTCAACAGCTCTCCATGCTGAGGAGCATGGAGCCTTTCCTGCAGGGATGCCTGGCTTTAGCTCAGAGCTCCTGCCCTGCTTGGCAGTACTGATCTTACACCTCTCAGAGAGTGCTAGCGGGCAACAGGAAACCTACTGGGAATCTTGTTTTTCTCCAAGTGATGGCTGGTTCTTCAGCTGCTGATGGAGTGGCTGGAAAAAAGACAGCACCATTTACACCAGTTGCTATCCTCTCCTTTTGGGAATGGCCAGTAGTCTGCCTAGAATGGAGTACAAAGTACCATTAACATGTCTTTTCAGCTTTCATATAGTTGACATGTAAACAGTTACTGTGTTTTACTCTCTTCTTCAGAAAGTCCTGGTGACCCATAACATGCCCCTTGAAATGTGCTGCCCTGTTGGCATTCCAGTGGAAAGAAAACCTCCACCATAAATGGTAGCCACAGGCAAAAGGGTTGACTCACTGCTCTCCCCCAGCCTCCTGGCTGGTGCTGCTAGAGGAGGATGGGCCACGGTCATGGGGCCTCTTGTTGTGTAATTAAACCAGGACTCGTTTGGATGTCTGTCCCAGCCAGCAGATTTCACTCTGCCTGCACGACACATCCATTTTAGCAGTTGATAGGCACAGAAGATTAATCCATCTGACTCTTGCTTTATAAGGCAATACAGTTTGGGTTTTTTTAAAGAGGTTAAGTTCAGCTTGATCTTTATCAGCAAACTGTGATTTTAGAAGGAAAATGAACTTGACAACTGTTTTAGCAACCTGAATGTTTATGTATGTCTTTGGTTAATGCCTAAAGTCAATATCTGTTAAGTCTGATTGATAAAAATATGTGCCTTTCATCAAGGTCAAATTAATTTGTGGAAATTTGCTTTTGCTTACCATGCTGCTTTTGCACAGAATCCCTGTCAGACTTTGCTAAAACTGTGCAGGCATTTTCTCATTTAAATTATGATTATCTTCACTGTGAACTGCCCTGTGAACATTACCTCATTTGAATGTGTCTTTTTTAAAGGATGCCTCAGATTGGATTCCAATTTAGTCAGGTGATGAATTACCTGACTTGACCTAATTCATTAATTTTAATGGTATTTGAAGTCTTTATTTTATTCAGGGTTTCTCTGATAGACCTGTCTTATAGACATATTTATAATAATGTCCACTCATCAGCTACTTAAAGGACATAAGTTGGAAGTGGTTGTGACTGCCAGGATGCACAGTCTCTACTTGTTTGGGTCGTGTTCTGGCTCAGGCTTTCAGTGGATATTGCAGGTTACATCAAGCAAATCTAAAGCTGACTTTGCATTAGGAAAAGTGCTACAAAACCATAGATATTTATTTTCTTTCTGAAAACTCTTTTCTATGTGATAGAATTATTTTTCACAGTTTTGAAAGAGTTACCCATTATTTTTGATTTGGAGAGACAATGTCTGTCAGAGGCACTTAGAAAGAACACCCTTTTGTTTGTAGTGTCTTTTCTTCTGTATGTTGGGCTAAGGACAGTTAAACAGTTTGGGAGAAGTAGCAAATTGTGCTTTTTGGAGAATAATTGAGCTTGTTCAGAATAGAAACTTTTGATAGAGCGCTGGAGGGAATAAAAATGAGGAACATGCAGCAAAATTAACAAATTGTGTTATCAAAAAGAGGGCAAGACTTACTTACTGAAAAGACAAGACCCAGAAACCTGGAAGGAAAAGAAAAAACCTCCCCTGCACTGGAATAGCAGAATATTTTCAACACAACCATCACTGAAAGTTGATGAGGCAGCAAAACAACACTGAATAAACAGGCACTTTGCTTGTTTCAGCAGGCTTTTTTCTTTCTTTTCTTTCTTTTGTAGAGATGGTGGCTAAATTAATCACTGAAATTCAGATCTAGATGCACAAATTAGATGCTTTCCTGAGATATGGTGAACAGCTATAGCTCCCATTGAGTCAATTCCTTCTAGCAGCTGGAGTTAAAAAATGCTCAGTGCTTCCAAAATTCAACTGCTTAATTTAGGAGCTGGAGCAAATGAAGGATTTAGTTAGAAAAGAAGAATTATTTTCTTAACAAAAATTCAAGCCCCTCAGGCCTGTAAGTGTTGATTTGTAACTTTTTTGGCAACTACCAGATTGTTGCTGAAAATCACTAATAACTGACTCAGTATTAGAAGTTGTATTTCCATCTCCAATTCTGAGCTTGAAAACAAGACCTGTTTAATTAAAAACAGAATAATACACAGAAAAAAAATAGCTCCATGTAGTATTCTCAAAGATCAGTATAGAAATAAAATATGGAATATGTTACATATTACATACAACATATTATAACATGTTGTATATGTTATATGTCATATTAGAGTTGTCATATAACATATTATTGTCATGTTATACAATGTCAGTGTATGAATATATGGATACATGTAGATATTAATATATGCATATATTAATATAATCAAGCCATAATCAGTCAGTTACTGGTAAATCTTCACCATCTGCCATGGGAGGATGAAAGAAAATTGGACCCTCAGCCAAAAGAAATGGTGACCAATGAATCCAGGAGATAGAAAGATGCAGCAGGAACAATGAGTTCAAGGAGCAGAGCTGAAACTCCAGCTGCTTAAGAGTCAATATTCCACTCAGAAGCAGAATTACAGAGTTAAGTTGCCTGGAAATAACAGACATCACTTTATCCAGAGAAATTTGGGGGTGTTTTGGGCTTCTTTGCTAAGAAAGGAAGAAAGCAGAGAAATCCTGCTGTGCTCTTGACATAGACCATCCCCTTCAGTTACCTGGCAGCAGTGATGGACCGATCAATTCTCACTCTTCCTTTATAGTATCAAGGTAGCACTTCTTCCAGAACAGGATTAAATCAACAAACAAATAAACAGTTTGTGCTGATACACCTTAAAAATTAAAGAAATGCTTTTTTTCTAGCTTTAACTAGAATTATTATTTCCTGATTGTTAGAAAAAAATGAAGGTGAACTACACACACTTTAATTTAGCTGCTGCTGCTAATGTTTCCCCAATTTAATTTTCAATTTGTGTTTTCCTCACCAAAAAAAAAAAAAAAAATTACACTGCAACACTTTAATACAACCCCTCTTTAATTGCCTTTTTATTTTCACAGTAATCATCTATTCAGATTTTTTCTGTATGAAAAGTCACTAGTCCAATCTTTTAACATTGGGCCTACCTAAGCTTTTTACTGGGCTTGGTAACAGGGAATAGCAAGAAGATAATTAAGAGGCACATATCAAGCTTGTTTCAATGGAGTTTTATAAATTCATTTGTGCACATCTCTCCACATAAGTGCACAAAGATATAGCTGTCACCAATATGTAAACAGTATAATTTTTCAGGCATGAGTCCAGTAGTAATAGAGATGTACTGTAGGCAAGGTGTTTGTATCCTGTTTTTATTTTAATATTACTTTTCAGGGGAAAAAAAAAAGGTGATTCTAGAACTGGGAATTTCTTGTAATTGCTGTTCAAACTCCTTGCATGATAGAATTTTGTAGCAAGGTTCAGAGTACTTATCTCTGTGGAGAAAAAAAAAATATCTCTTTGAAGTCTGAGCATCCTCTAAGAAGTTCTGCTACTAAGTCAAGCAGAAAGGACATCTAATCCTGACTAGAGATACTCCACAGCTGTAAAAGGCTTCCTGCCTTCAGAGACTTCTTCCATTAAAAGATTTTTTTTTTGTTATTCTTGGCAGTGATAAAAGCTGCTGTTTCTTTGACTGCATAACTAGTAACCTACCAGCAGAAGAATATGGTCCAGGAAAAAGGTTTGCTTCTTGTTCTTCAGTCTGGTGTAGACCATAAAAAAATAAATTAAAAATGAGACATTTTGTCCAATTTTCAAGCCATTTTTTCATGAGGGCAATACACAGCTCTTTATGATAAAATCCTCAAATGCATGCAGAATTTACAGCATGCTGAAAACAGTCTCTTCTAAGAAGCATTTACAGGGAAGTAAATTCTTCATTTTTCCAGATGATAAGGTCTTCATCTTCTGATGTGTCACTTCTGATGATACTACTAGATAGGAGAACCCATCTCAACAAAATGCTATTAACTATATATTAGACAGTACTCTGTATATTATATATAGAATATAATTAGGATGTATACATCATTAATAGTGTTTTAACAATATTTTTACACAACATTTCTTACAACTGGTTATTTAGAGCTATTAATTCAGTGTCACTTTTACTGACATATACTGAAGACATAACAATATTGCAATAATGTTATACTGTTATACTGAATAATTATATTTTTGAATTCTCTAATCTTCCAAAAATCCATTCTTGTGATGCTGAGATAAAAAAAAAAAGCTACATATGTAGATTAAGGTGATGCATTTATATATTGACTTCCTAATTTCAGCGTGAGTGTCTCTGCTTACCAAGTCCTACATAGCTGCAGCATAATAGTTCTTTAAGGAGAAAATAATTAGGTCCTCTGCCAAACTTGGCATAAGCTAAGAGCAACTGGTGTATATCCATCTCCTACGTTTCTACTTGAAGAAGATGTGAAAAGCTACACTGAGAGACACTAGAATTTTGCTATACTTTGTAGAGTCAATATAACAAAATAGAGTCTGAGAGAAGCAGTGCTCCCCACCAAGACTTCACAATATTCATTGCCTTAAAGCCAAGCACTTGGACTGTTCTGTGAAACAAAACCCAAACAGAAGCTTCACAAATGAAAACTGGAGGAAAAAAAAAAAAAAGAAACAGATGCATTTATCCCCTTCTTTTGTGTTTTATGCCCTCCAGAAGCCAGGGAAGAGCCAAGTTAACTTTGAATGTGCCAAAATGTAGTAGCCAAATGTTGAAGCAATACCTGAAGCCCTTGAGTAAATACCATGGCAATTCCTTATTTGTTTCCTATAGCCAGAAGTAGGGTTGATCTTGGTTGTACAGTTTCACTTCTGAAGTGTATCACCTGAGTTGCTCATTTTCAGTGTTATCCTCTGCAACTGTGCCTCTAACAAGCTCAGGCTGTGACGTGCTGAAACTGGCAGGCAGGGTGTTTACATCATGTTTTATCAACTTATTTATCAGCCTTTTCTGCTTACACCCTGGAGAATGGAGGTAAAGGGGTAGGATACGAGGATGACATTTATGACAAATATGTCAATGACACCTGCTGTGAAAAAAAATGCATTTTTCTTTTCCTGGACATGGAAGAGTACATACAGCTACACAAAAAAATCACTGTTACCTAAGCATAAAACCTGCCCGTGGCAGAAAAGATTCATTGCTGGTGTACCACTACTTACCAGTTGCTTGATTTACAGCGTGGACTAAGGGAAGGGTTTTATTTCAGTCTAAAGAGACTTGAAGTGCTTAGAAGAAAAGTCCTGAAACAATAGCTGGGGAACTCACAGTGAAAAATAACTAATGTTATTATACTATGGAAAGTATTCAGTAAAAATTAAGCTTTCCTGTTTATTTTTTATGCCTATGACAGGAGCATGTATGGGCAATAAATGAGGCACAGTTTGGAGCAGTAGAGCTGCTGCATTGGGTAGGTCACTGAATTACAACCAAATGAAGCAATGAATGAAAAGCAATTCTTGTGCTTCTGTTGCTTTCAAACTCAGCAAGGCTGAATCAATTACACATTGCCAAGGGCTAAAGTCTCATTAGTTGAGTAAAATATAAGAAAAGCAATGAGAAAAGATGAGTCATGGTAAAATGGCAGCAAATGGTGCCATACTTGAGAGTGTTATTGCTGATGATGTTTTCAGCTGGTGTTCTAAGTCTATTTAGTTCTCCCAGACAACTAAACAATCCTAGCTGGATGCCAGGTGAGATGATGACAAATCACCAGACATACAATTGTGTGTCTCCTCCCAGACATCAGGAGAGTAGGTTTGAATCACAGTGATTTTCTAAGCTTTGGGATTTGAAGGCTCATATTTTCCAGCTTCTCTGGGCTGCTGCATCTCTGCACACTCACACACACATATGAGACAAGGCTCAGACTCGTAACACCCCATCAGTGAGCTGTTAAGAAAACCACTTGCAACAGTATTTTGAGAATTGGCAATTGTGTGTTTTTCCAGCCACCAGCAGCACTCACAAGTCTAAGTGGAATTTGTCATGAACTGTGCACCTCCAATGGGGCAAACAATCCAGAAGCCAACTTGCAGTACAGCCCTGCTTGCTGAAGAGACACATTTAAATGTTCAGCCTGTAGCTGGCAGATACTGTAAATGCTGCTTGTGAAAAAACACATCCCTCACCATAGTCCCTGCCACAGGTCAGAAGGGTATGTCTGTCTCCCAGGAAAAAAAATAAGTAAACAGTTGAATAACAAATTTATTTCTCAGGTATATTTTTTTTTCTAACTATCTGTTTTTAATTCTCTAGCTTAAAGTCCTTTCTCTTACCCTTCACTGGGTTTAGTTGTGCACTTAAAGTTCAGTTACTGAGCAGAACATTTGGTTCTCTGGGTTCTGTTGTTATTCAATCCCTTTATGTAATTGATTCCAAGTCCTTGGCTGAGTTTCCAGGAAGGCACTGCCTTGTGAGCTTGAGGTTTTCTGCTTGGCAATTTTTTGAGGATTTTATCTGTCAAGTGAAGTTGTATTCATGAAGAGAGGCAATTTCTGAGGTCCTACTTCCATGAAGAGGCATGAAATTGGACGTTGGAAAAAGCTATTATAGGTGTCTTTTATGATTTCAAAATGATTTAATTATGTTTTTCCACATAACTGGTAACTGAGCAAAGTAAATAAAGATGTTAGTTTTTCTTTCCTTTCCCCCGCCTTCTTTATGTTATCAGGAGAAGTAATAATCTTTTGGCTTCTCTGGAATGTTTTAAAGCTCCCAAACCCTTCCCAGCTCCATTTCACCATTATATTTGCAGCCTAGTTGAGGCAACAGAACAAAGCAGAGGCTAAACTTGTCATTTATATCTGCAAAATGTCATTCCAGAAGAGGACTGAGACATCTTGGTGTGCCACAGAAGTGGAACAAGGCATTGAAACTGCCAGACTATATCTGCTTGAGGCACAACAGAGATTATCATCAGAGCTTCTTGGGCCATTGGACACTTGTCATATATCAGTGTATGAAAACACACAAATTCCTTCTTTTACATTGTCTGATTGCTCAGGGGTTCTATACATGACAGCTCCTACACTCCACACAACACTTGTGACCGTGCCCAGTACTCTCCAGTATTATTAAAGCTTGCATGAAATGCCCTTTGGATCCTCCTTTGCTCATCTAAGAGTCAGTCTGATTGACATTGCCATCTACTCCTTGCTTCAACCTTCTCCCAAATCTGGGACTCTGTGTGAGGGAGTTCTTGTAAATACCATCATTTCACAGCACTCTGTCTCCTGTAACAGTCTCATTGATTTTATTTTTAATAAAGGCATTATATTTTAAAGTATTTTTATTCCGATTCATAATATAATGAGAGACTAAGCAGCAATTTCCTGTGCATGCAGAAGAGAGGTGTCAGAGCTGGGAGGAGAGTATTTCCTCTTGTTCAGATGGATTTAGTTCGTGATAAAACATGAGCTGGGTTTGTTCTTGATTCCTGATCCCAGAGCTGTTGAGCTCCACTGTTCAAAGGCAGTTGTATGTGAATAACTTGGGATAATATCAGTCTCAAACAGTGGTAAATTTTGCATTTCTGATGTGTCTTTGCAAAATTATTATGCTGAGATTTTTTTTGGTAACCTGTACTTCTGACTTGCAGGACACCTCCACAATTTTTTTTTTTTGCTAATAAAACTTGGTCACTTAGAAGCCAGTACGCTGTAGTTAGATAAAATGAAAAGTAATTCTTCTTAAAATGTATTGCTTAATGAATATTTCATCTTTTTTTCTTACCATGGATACCCAGTGGAACAAGCAAATTAAGTGCCCCACAGCATAAATGTGTAACACAGCCTTCAAGACACATCATTGTTGTCCATATAGATTATGCTTTTGTAAACGGTGTCCCTGTAAAATAATATATGAACTAGTCTGACACTGTCTGCCTGCATCTCACCACTGGTGGTCAAAAGGTGCTCAGTGGTGGCTGAAAGCCTAAAAAGGCACCAAGGAGTATCAGGGTATTTATCTTCATCTGCTTTGGGGGCATTCAGTAGGCATTCAGGACCATTAATGACATTGTTTAAAGAAAACATAAAAATATACCTTTATTTGAACTTGCCAAGTGGGTAGAGGATAGATTTAGGTTGGATATTAGAAAAAAAAAGTTCTTTAATTGAGGGTGGTGGATCACTGTAATGGGCTGCCTGGGACATGGTGGAAGCCCCATCTCTGGAGTCATTCAAGGTCAGGCTTGATGAGGCTCTGAGCAACCTGCTCTAGGTGGAGATGTCCCTACATGTGTAGGGAGGTTGGACTGGATGACCTCTGGAGGTCCCTTCCAGCCTAAGACATTCTATGATTCTATGGTTGAAATGCTAATCCCTGTAGAGATGGTGTAAGGTCCAAGCCTAGCAGCTGCTGCAGAAGTCACTTCTTTCTGAGACATGTGGAGGTGTTCCTGTGTAGCTGCTACTTTACGTTCATGAAGCAGGGAGAAGGGTTAGTGGCTTGGAAGGCCTCCTGTAATTTTGCTGTAATTAAAATATCATTAAAAAATCTTCATAGTTATATTCTCAACTATTTTATGATAAAACTCAGATTAGTGTAAAATAGGCACAAACTTTACTATGATAACAATGGTGTCAGTCCTGAGTCTTCGTCAGTGAGATCTTAGAAAGTTTAATTTAGAGCTTTAAAAAAAAAAGATTTTCATTCTATTCTGTGGCTTCTTTATCAATAATAATTGAAAGCATAAATATTTCCCTTATGTTTATAGGAAACTCTCAGAATTGCCTTCTGGGTTATAAAAAGTGTTAAGATATGTAGCGAGATTTTGCTACTGAAGTGCATTTTAACAAAGGAGATTTTTCTTAATGCATATGTTATCTGATGCTATACAACAAATTCATATGAACTTTGTATTGTTTAATGTAAATGGATTTTCATACTTCAGTCTTTCTCTTTTGAAAGATAATATCTGCATGAGAAAGATGGTTTATTCATCCACAAGAATGTTTTAAGAGACACTGAAGAGTGATGATGATGAAGTGGGCTGGCTTCACATTAAATAAAGCTGGAAAATATGTATAAAGCTACAGCAACAGTCACACTTGTTCCACTTGGAAGTCCTTGTTATCCAATGGCTAGTTGAGCTAAGTGTGCATCACTGGTGAACTCACACTAATCATGTAGTGGGTAACTCTTATCACAGAACCCTGTGGGGCTAAATTACTTATTAATATTTCCAGAGCACTCCAAAACTCACTCATTATTTAGCTGGACTATTAAAAGTGTTTCAGATTATTCCTTCCTATCCTTCAGATAGAAGTCTCTGTAACAATTTGGTTGACTTCCCACCAAGCACATGAGGAGCACTTCTACAGTCCATTACAATGTCCACACCTTTCAGTTTTGTTTTTCAGTTTTAAACAGTAACCAGTGCAAGGCTGTACCAAGCCTGTCAGTGTGTTACTCTCTTCCACAACTCCTTTATCTTTAAGGTTAACTGTACAGGGTCTTACAACTGCACTGGTACAATTGCATAGGGCAGTATCGTATGGGTGTTGACATCTGTGAGCCTGGCAGTTATGCAATTTCAATCCCTTTTTGCCTTCATCAGGAATATACCACACACTTCCTATTCCCTAGGGTGTGACTTTGCTTTTTGTTCAACTAAGATACAAGAGCTGCCTCTATTTATTGCCTTAGCAGATAGCTGACTAGTGCAGAAGTCTCAAAGGGGATATGCTGTGTGCTGTGCCTGGAGAAATGGAGATTTACTGTACAAGGATGAACAGTGTCCTGCCAGCTCTGTGCAGCTGTCACTGCTGGAGGGAAAGGTTGAGGTTAGAAGAGACGTGGGAGAGGGAAGCAACAGTGACTTTCACAGGGAGTCATCACTGCCTGATCTGCCTTTGCACCACCATCTTGCCTGCAGGAGGAGAGGAAGGGAAAGATCTTCCCTAACTTAACTGTCCTGATCTTATTTTCTTCCCAATGCTAGCTGCCCTCTGCAATGGTATTGAAATGTGCCCCATCCCTGGTGTATGTTTCAGTCTGCTGCAGGATAAAGGGATGAGAGCAGGTCTTTGTAAGGAAGGGACATCCTCTGTAGTCCACAGATTCCCTGAGGCTGGCAGTAGCTGATGAACCCTCTGCTGGAAGCAGGGTCACTTTAATCAAGGTGCCCAACACCTTGTCCAGTCAAGTTTTGAATGTCTCCAAGGATGGAGGCTCCACAAACTCTCTGGGCAACCTGTTCCTGTGTTCAAGCACCCTCATAGTTTTTTCTCTCCAGGAATTTCCCAGGCACAGAAATGCAATTATAAGGCTGGGAAATTGTGAGCTAACTCTGTAAATGTATTTTATATGGCCAGGTCCAGACTACTAAGAAGTCCAGGTGGTCTGCTCTCTCTGACTGACAGTGCTCTCTGGAGTTTATCCATACTGCCAGTCTTTGCCATCATTCACAAACTTCATTAGTCACTACTTTCATTTCTGGGTAATTACTGAACATGTTCAGTATTGTCAGGCTTTGTATCTCATTGGACACACTTAATTCAATGATGATTCTCCATAACTCAGCAAACCTGCTTCTCCATGTATTCAGTGCTGTGAAAATACCTAAAACTATCAACTGGTTTATACAAATCATGTGCATTCCTCTCATATGAAGTACTATCTATTCTCTATCTTGTATCCAGAATAATAATCAGATAAATTACTCTCTTTAGCCATGAAATCACTTACCCAGTTTAAATTTTCCCACATGAACTTCTCTTTAGCTTATGCTTGTGTACGACAGCCAAGGCATAACTAAAACAGCAAAAGGTCAGAATAATGAGCCATTTCCAGTGGTGAAGCTAATATTTTACTACATGCCTTGCCTACTACCTGCTGATCTCATCTTTTCAAGTGTTTTGTGATGCTATGGTTGAAGAACACCACATAAAACAAATTGTTTTGAAGCTCAGCCAAATAATGTAGGTCAAGATGTAGGCAGGAAGAAATTTCAATAGTATATCCTTGAAAAAATAAATGTAGCCATGAACATGCTAGGGAGACATTGTTAGTGAATATTTTGACGATGGATATACTCACATCTCAAAAGTCATACTGATTGGGGTGTGGATTTGGAAGCTCTGATTTGCTTATTTAAGTTTTGTTCTTTCTGACTTCACTATGTTGGAAATCTAAAAAAATAATAGTAATTTAAAAAAATGCTTTTAAAACACTGTCTTGTTACTCACAACTATCTTGAACTTAGCAAGATGGCCCCATTTTTTACTGAACAGTAATCACAGTAAGACACTTCTGGTTTTGAGCAGACTGACAGGTGCATTAAACAAGAGGTGTAATTTTCTTGTAATCAAAAGGTACACAAATACATTGTCATGCCTATTTAAAATAACACATTGAGCTCTTCAGCACCTGATTGCCAACACATACACAGTGACGTGTAGAAAGACCCAGCAGAGGGTTGAGATACATCAAGTACAATTCATGAAGTTCAGTCCCTGTGCTCACAGGTGCCCACCTTGAGCAGACACCTTCCCTGTTAGGGTAAAACTTTCCCCACCACTTGATGTTATGTACCAAGGTTCATGTGTTTACCATGTTCAGGTGTTGTCCTTGTAACTCTTGCTTAGGAGCTGGTACCCAGGATAACCCAGACGTGGCGTCAGCCTCAAATGTATTCACCCCCTTCCAGCCCATCTCTGCCCCCATAGCACCAGTTGTTGCATCATATGAAATGTAAGATGTTCTAATGCTGAATCAATACTGTTAGGAAACAAGGAGTTTCGTGCACTCAGAGTGCACATTAAAGTATGACTCTATTGCCTGATGATTATAGTAATCATCAAGGGTGGAAATACAATAATTTGATAATATCCAGTACTGTTTTATCCAGGAACTTATTTTATGGAAAATTCAGGGGCAGCCTGCTGCCCTGGACATAGCATTATTCTCAAGCCTTAGGAATGGATTCTGCAATCTGGAGTTTAAGCAAATGGGGTGAGCTAACAGCAGTCCAGACATAGACATGTAAGCTCTATGAGGGAAGAGGATTGCAGTTATACCCAGGATTGACAATTTGCTTTGACTTGCTCTAGGTGGTTCAGGGATTTTCATTTGTTATTCTGGGTTATGGTTCCCCCATCTGTGCATTACACAGAAATCCTGAGTTAGGTGCTGCCTAAGGGATCTTTGGGGCATGCATCTGGGGGCTGGCTTGAAGACCCTCACTACATTTCAGTCTTAAGGTATCTAAATTTATTTTATTTTTTTTTTATGAGTGGATGGTCTGTTTTTGGAACTATTAAAAAAAAATATAATTGCTTAGTCTTGTATTTTCCCAAGGTTTCTAACCATGAGTCAGGAAACAACAGAGACTCAGATTGTGCCCAGCTGACTTGGCCATGGGAAACACAAACTAGGTGGAGGACTCTTATGAGACCCTACCTGGAGTACTGTGTTCATCTCCAGGGCCTCTGGGGTAAGAAAGACATGGACCTGCTCTAGTAGGTCCAGAGGAGGCCACAAAGATGACCAGGGGTCTGAAACCTTCTCCTGTGAAGACAACCTGAGAGAGTTGAGCAGAGCTGAGCAGTCTGGAGAAGGCTTTGGAGAGGCAGTGGGGCAAATATGCCATATATTGCATATTTTGTGAATTCAGCCTTCTTCTTTTTCTCTGCTGGACTGTCTGAAATCACCCATAGCAGGACTACAAGGTTATGGATCTGTTCTCTGATTTCCATATCTCTGTTTAAATGGTATATCTACCATAACAGAGATACGAGCTGTGGTGTGTGACAAAGTTCATTACATTTTTGTCTTTTTGATTTTTTTTTTATGGTACGATAGTCAAAACTAATAAAATGACCAACAAATGTAAGATAAAAACATGCTGTGTTATTTCAATCCAGCAATTGAATTCTATCAATCAAGCTACCCTTTTCTGCCAGAAAAGCAAACCTCAGAGCTTTATAATGCATATATAATATCAACAATAACAAACATCCAAAAAAACCCCTATGGTAGATTACATTGAGGAGTCTAATCTGTAAAAGAATTGTACTTCAAAAACTCAGAAAATGAACTAGGAAAATGAACTAGAAAAGAAAAATAAGGCTTACAGTATATGTGTGATAAGAATAGTCTAGACATCAGTGTATGAATATTGAATCACAAAAACTGAATGAATAACAGCGTGATAAGATCAAGTAAATTCATGAAACACAAAGCTGCTGAATATTTAAGAGAAAAAAAGAATATGTCTGGAGTACAATTAGAAGACTAGTTCAGTAACAAGCTCCCCTAAGTTTCCCTTTGGGTTCATTCCAGAGACAAGGAAAAAAAAATGATTAATCTTAGTTCCATAATGAAAAATGATGTTTTAGTATAAGATAGGGGGTTGCTTGAGGAATATAATAGTGGAAGGAACCTCCTGGGTCACAAACACAGTTTCTGGTATTTCAGGGGTCTTTCCACATGCTGTCTGTCATGAATCTACCACAATCCATGTCAAAAGCATTTATTTATTTTCTATCCCTGCTGTTCCCTTTCAAAGAGGAGTTCCAGAACCTGATTACGGTAATAGCTAAGAACCTTCTCATTTTCAGCCAGAAGTTATTAATGGGCAATTTATACCCATTTGTACTTCTGCCAATATCCCTTTAGCTTAAATTGTCTCTTTCCCCACTGTTGATCCTCTGATATATTCATAGACAGCAGTCATAATCCCTCTTCATTTTCGTCTCCTGGCACTGATCAACACAAAATGTTTCAGTCTCCCCTGTATTGCAGCTATTCATTCCCCTGCTAATCCCTGAAGCCATTCTCTGGTCCTGCCTAAATCTGAGTTTATCTTCCAGATATCCATGGGGGTGGGCATAGGCAGGGACAGCTGCCTCCTTGAAGAAAAGGACTCAACAGCATCCTGGGCCTTGTTGTCAACACTTTCTCCATGGGAGATACTTATCCCAGTGCTCTCAGTGATGCATTTCCCTTTTTTCCCACGCAACGTTGCACTGGTAGCTCTTAGTCATTCTCTGATGAACTATTTGACTTTGGTGTTTCCAATTGTGAAGTCCTAAACTGACAGCAGAAGCTCTGCTGTTTTTTCCCTAGGCGTAGTATCTCGTACTGCAAACTAGTAAACTTGAGCCAATTTATTTTATTTACTGCACCTCTGTATCATTAATGATTATCAGCGTTATGTAATCAGTAAACTTTAATGTACAGAGCACTGTATAGTTGTCTATACTCTCCTGCATATATTGTCAGTATGAAAAGAGAAGTACAGGGTGTTACAGACCTATTTATGAAATTTATATTACAAATGTACTTATGAAACGTAATTTGGAGCCCACTAGAGCCAAAAGACTTTATTAGCATCCAAGTGGCTCAGAAATAATGGCATCTAAATGCATTTTGCTGGGTGTGAAACTAGTCCTTTTTCATTCTCTCAGGAAAGGCAAAGCTAACTGAAGTATCTTCATAAATCCACTGTATTGCTCGACAATCCCCAAGAGCAAAAAAAGTTTTCTGTATTAAGAAACTGCATGCTGAACTGCTTTTCTTCTTAATAGAAACAGCCAAAGCATCTAAGCTTGAGAACCTGGTGTGAACCTATTGTGAACCTCATCTCAGCTCAGGAGGAACTGACAAAAAGGATAGTCAGATCAATTGGCTAATCCTTTCATTAAAAAGCTATTCAAGAAAAGATAGTTCTTTATGTCATTCATCTTGGATGCACTATGATAAGCAGTGTGTTTCCTTGAACACCGAAGGAATAAATGAAGCCAGGATTTTATTACTGTGAAGTCCTGTGGGAGCAGTTTGTCCAAGAAGCTTACAGCTCCTCCGAGTCATTGTCAAAGGTATATCACTTTAGGGGAGATGAGGTCAGCATCTCATCTCCTGATTGACTACTCTCTTATGGGACTAGATACCTGGGATTTAGAGGAATATGAAAGTCAGGAAGTGTAAGATTGACATGAGTGTCTTTGAGAAATCAGGGTGGCTTTTGTGGTAGAACTGCAGCACAATTTTAGAGAGGGATGTAGGGAAGAAAAAAAATGCTGCCCTTCATGTCTCCTGTGGAAGAAAGAAAACAGTGAACAGAGTGACCTAAATCAGAGCTGGATGAATTGTCAGTGCTCCCTGGGCTTGGAGAAAATAGATCATCCTAAAGGCTCTCACAACTTCTGCTGCTACCCTGTATTTCCTGCAAATCTCATGTCTTGCTCTGCAGCTCCAGGTCTTGAATTGTAGGTCTCCTTGCGAGCTATAAAGCTCTGTCCTTTTGCTTTCCCTCAGTGCAGCTTCTTCCTTTAAATCTTGCAGCAGAAATGCCATTCTTTGACAAATTCAGAGGTTTCTGTAGCTGTGATAAAAGTGAAAAGCTCAGTGATGCTCATTCTTCACTGCCTATGTACTTTGTAAACCAATTCACGTTCAGCAAGGGTGACAAAAGTGGGTGCAGAATTTTCCTCTGATCCAAATGCAAGGTAGGAAAGAACAAGAAATGAGAATCTCTGGCTTTTATGTCTTTAAATTTTCTATCTGGAGCATTAAAAATAACAGCATTCACTGTTTTGTGATTTTTCTTTTCCTCCTTGCCTCTTACCAAGAAGTCTGTTAGAAATCTAACCAAACCATAAATGCAGACATTGTCTTCCACAGCATGTCCTTCACTATTTCAGACATTTCTAGAGGCAAGCAAAGTTCATTTTCTCCCCTAATGTTTTCAGGATCAGTTACTTAAAATAAGGAAAACAAAGTAGCTAGCAAAATAGAAAAGATATTTTCCATTTTTGCTATTAATTCTTCTATTTTTCTATTTATTAAAGGCATCTGACCATGCCCTTAATAACACATCTTAACTTTTGGCCAGCCCTGAAGTGATCAGGCAGTTGGAATTGTAGGTCATTGTAGCTCCCTTGCAATTGAACTATTATTCTATTCTATTCTATTCTATTCTATTCTATTCTATTCTATTCTATTCTATTCTATTCTATTCTATTCTATTCT
>JAOEGS010009358.1:21548-33303 GCA_025447755.1 Corythornis vintsioides | reverse complement strand
AGGTGTAAAAACAATAACTAGTAACAGTTTGCTCTAATTAATGTTTCTTACAGAATTGCTCTCCAAATGCCAGCAGATGAACTGCCAGTACAAATGTGCCATGACCAGGAACGGCACCCGGTGTTACTGTGGTGATGGGTACCAACCAGGCAGTGATGGAAGAAGCTGCACAGGTAAACAAGAATAGGCTGTCCTGTGAACAACCAGAAGCTGCTTCCTCTCCCAGGTTTAAAGGTGTGGGCTTGTGTGGTGGGCAAGGCAAAAGAGTCCTTGGGGGTGTCTCTTTGGTGCCTCTGTGCCCATCAGTAGCTGTTAAGTGAAGAAAAGTTTCCTCAGCCAGACTGGAGGAAGTGGGGAGGGTTTGCCCCTGTCAGACAAGCTTACAGCTCACTGGTGCCAGCTGCTCTCCACACCTCACTGCCAGCAGACTCAGTAAAACCTGTACTGCTTCACCCTGTGCCCATAAAGTCACACCTAGATTAGAATTTGATAAATGAACACTCCCAGATCATACAACTTAGCTGGGAATGTTATTTCAGAGTAATTAATTGTAGCCTGAAATTGCTGTTCTCTTCCATTTTTGAAATATATGACTTCTTAATTCTCTCTCCAGGTATTTGTTTCTTGTTTTATTTTTTCTCTTTTTATAATCATATTGGAGTTCTGTTGCCTTATGTGTATGCTCACTGCGAATCACTCCTCTCTCCAAGTAATAGTGCTAAGCCAGATTCTTCATAAATGTAATTTATTATAAGTTCTTTTGCTCTCTGGCTGTCATGTTTTGTGATTAAGAATATATCCAAGGAAATAATTTCAACAGCAGTTTTTTTTAAATGTCAATTTATTACTTAAACCCTCAACCACTGTTAAATAGCTTATCTTGATTTTATGGTACTATGCCTATATACCCTAGTTGATAAAATTGTTCTTTATATATAATAGAAGAAATATATAGTTTTTGATGTAGTGGATGATAGTTTAATGCAGAAGTTGTGACAGTTCATTTAAGGAACCATAAGACATTGCCAGCATAAACAGGTTTAGAACGATAATCAATTATTTCCTCTCTTGAAATGTTTCTTCATTCATCAACCCTGATAACTAATGGTCTCTAGTACTAACAAGAACCCGAATGTCTCCCTAACATGTTGAAGACATTGTATACTACTTGAAAAAAATGAAGAATTTATCTTTCAAATTTAATAACTATTAAACTTGAAAACTCCAAGGCCTCTGTTTGGGTTACTAGAGGCATTTCAACAGCCAACATCCATGATATGGGTAAAACATAAAGTATGATAGCAGAATGATATAAGAAGAATAATTCTGAATTGTTTTCCAATTTATTTATTTTTTTCCTGAATACTTAACTCAGATCTCATTACTGTCCCTTTAGACTTGAATGAATGTAATATATATGGAAGCTGTAGCCAGATGTGTGCAAATACAGATGGATCATACACTTGCAGCTGTGTGGAGGGTTTTGTGCTTCAGCCTGATAACAAATCCTGCAAGGCCAAAAGTGGTAAGTTTTAACATCTTTTAACCTTAATGAAACTATCTTGCATATTGGTCCTGTGTAGTAGATACATTTGAAAACATAGAAACAGACACAGAGGAGATGAACTTCCCTTCATTCCACTGCAAAGGGCCACACAACAACCCTAGACAAAAACATTTCACATATTATGATACTCCAAGGGAAATATTAGAAGTTATTATATGGTTATTATCTAAGTGAAATACTCAGTTCAGCTGAGATTAGAACAGTTCCCAGTTTCCCTCTTCATAAATAAATCAAATATTTTCCTCACACAAACAAAACAGGCTGTTTATGCTGGGAAGACAGCACAGCTAGTGAGAAGACAGAGGAAATCATCATGAGGTAATTTTACCCTGAGGAGAAAAAAAGACATGAGATTGTTTTGTCCTTGCCATATCCCAAGAGGTGAATTTCATGATATACATATTCACATTGGGCTTTTTGTTGCTTAGTGCATGTTTTCATTGGTAGCAGGAAATTAGTGAATTGTGTTTAATGAAGCAATATTATACACAGTATTTTCTTACTCAGCATATTCAATTAACAATGTTTTCATATAATAAGCAAGCAAACAAAAAGCTCCTTAAGCAATCATTCAATAGCCACAATGATTCAACACCCAATTATATAGCTCTGGTTTTTATTCTCTTTTGGTACTTATCCATCAGAAAATAGCAATTTTGTTGGGTTTTTTTTTTTGAGACTTCCTTAAGTAAAGAGCACTGCTAAATATGTTGTAACTTCAGCACCAGTAAGGGTTATAGGTTTTTTTTTACTCTCTGTACCAAGTTTCTTATTGATCCATGCAACATAGCTGAGCAATTTTAACAAAATCCACGGCAAGGTATTGTGAGCTGAGAAAGTCCATACAAAGTGAAAGCATTTTAATATTCTTCTGCCTCCACTAGATGAAAATCAATAATGCAATGCTAGATCAGGAAATCCTCATGGTGCCAGTGCTGGGCTTGAGATGAGCCTTTGAGTTTCCCTTAGATCCAGCAGATAGTGTAACGACCGAGTGTTGTAGTGAGCTGTCCTGGTGGTCTCGATGAAATCAATTACATTAACCAGGAACTACTCCTCTGTATTTCTTTACACTTCATTAGATTTATTTTACAGTAGTTTTCTATTATTTTCAGAAAGGAATCACTATCATTAATTAATCGCTGCAGGGTAGTACAAAACAAGATCATGGTGCTGGAAGAAAATGCATGTTGCTTATCACATTGAGGTTTTTTTGTGTAAACACCATTTTTCCTTCAATTAATACTGGATTAAATTATCAATATGATGAATATTTGAGTCAAATACTTCATAGGGCCCAGAGATCAAAAAGAAGCCTGGCACAGTAATTAAGGGACTGTTATCATAAAGCTCTGCAAGAGCTGCAGTGATTTCTAATAGCTAGGTTACTTCACTGCATCTAACTTGCAGTGTGGGGAATAGTGAAGTTTCCCTGTACTGACAGGTCACTTACCCACACCCTCCCCATTACACCCATAGCTCCCTGATCATACAAACTGCTTTTTCACAGCTGTCAGCCCTGTAGGATAAGACTTGAGCAGGGACAAAAGCAACGTGTGCTGAAAAGTATCTGAAACATGTAATGGTTCACAAATCCAAAATGAGCCTGTGTCACCCTGTTGTGCAGTGGGAGAGGCACTACCCTGGTGTGTGTAAGTAGGATTATTACTTCCAAGACATGCAGTAATCCTGCTACTTAAGGCAAAGAAGCCTTCAGATGGGATATGAGATCCAATGAGAGAAATCACACAAGGCAGCTGCTTACTAGCAGAGCAGAACACGGAAAAAAAAAGTGTCTAAGGAGGGGGGAGCACTAAGAAAAAATACCTTTTTTTTTTTTTTTTTTTTTCCTAAAAAATCCTACAGAAAATAAAGATGGAAAGAGCAAGCTATCCACAAAAATAGTTGTCAAATAGATAAAATAAGCTGGGGAATATTCTGCTGTATGTGGAAGAGCAATGACAGATAAGAAACAGCAGCAGAGGTTTAGTTTAGGCATTATGTAAAACATCCCATGTTAGTAACACCAGCTCTGCTGAGGAGATGAACTGCTGTCCACACTGAGATCTAGCACAATATGCCACACCAAATTGTCAGCCCTTTGCACATCTCAGTAGTCTCTCTAAACTGAGTGGGAGGTTTCTGACTCTTTACAAGCAGAGAAGTGGGGACATGGTGGAGTTAGAGCAGGTGCCAAGCAGGTGACACCTGTTCTGAGCACAGGTCTGGAGGAGCCCTGCCCCGTGCAGGGTGTGGTGGCCACTGGAGCTCCTGGGTGGTTCTTGCAGAGCTTCAACAACCACCTCTCCACATGTGGGATGATACAATTAGCAAAGAACTTCACAGAACTAGGTTTTTTTTCTACCCTTCAGGCAGCCAAATGCTTGGCTGTGAAGGCGGGTAACGTTTATCCCTCATTAAATTTTGCATTTTCTTCCTCAGCTCATTTAAATAACTTTGGAGCTGGAAACTTTTAGCTGCACAGCACCTTTGGGAAGGATGTTAAAATAGGTATCAAAACAGCCAAGGGCTTTTTCCAGAGTTTTTAATCACACCTTGTTTTATGAATAAAGAAGCAGTTAATGATTTCTTCTGAGGTGAAAATGAAACAAAATATAGCTTTGCTGAACAGAGTTTTAGAACTTCTTTGTTTACCAAGTTTGTATGGCTATATTGCAAGGTCTGCATTTGATGAAAAGAATATTTAAGGAAACAAAATGACAGAACTGGAAATCTGTAGCTGAAAAAAAAAAGAAAAAAAAAAGCATCGTTCTTCCAAAAGTTCTTTATATGTTATATCTGCATAGCCTACATAGAGAGAAATGGCATATGACATGAAATGCTTGTCATGTAGATAAAGCAGGATGAACTGATTATGATTAAATCAAAAAGCTTTTCCTGATATTTAGAAAACATTAATCATTCTTTAATTGCTTTCACAAGACAGTTTTTGTCTACATTTAACCCATAACTGGGTCTAAACTATAATGGTTGCTCCATCACCTGGTGTCCCTCCCCTAGCAGAGAAAAAGATTGGGAAAATAATTGGAGACTTATGGGCTGAAATTAAAACACACTTAAGGAAATAGCAAAACTAATACCAATGCCAGTACATAAAGTTCTACTCAGCCCAGCAAACATACAATAGTCACAATAAATGGGAAGGGCATCCTCAGGAGCAGGATGGCAAGTGAGCCCCTCCAGGGGTAGAGAGCCCCACACTCAGCAAATTCTCACAGAATCAAATTTTGAGCCTTTAGATATAAACCAGCCCATTTGTGGGTTATACTGGGGATAAACATTGAAAATTTACTTCAAAATGAAATTGGACTGCATTGGATTCAACAGTACCAAACATTTTTCAGACTGTGATACAATACATGTATTGGTCAGAGCAAAGTACTTAGAATTTATGATGCACACCTCAGGAGAGGGGTTTTTAAGCTGCTTGTAAACACTGAATTCTGGATTTTAGCCTTTTCATGTCATTGTAGTGGGGAAAAAAAACCTCAACTCATGGCTAGCATTTCTGAAGCTTTTCTTCCAGAGGAGAAGTGGGACTGTTAGCACAGCAAAATGCCTTAGTTTCTGATTTGTTGTGACATCACTTATTGATCTGTATTTTAGACAAGATCAGGGAGGGGGGAAACGCAAGTCTTTCATCTTTTCCACCACTCTATCTTAAACATAATTCAAAGGAAGATGCTTTCATTTTAGTCAAGAGGGATGAATCATAAAACTTTCCTGGATTAGAGAGCTGTTCACTTCTTATCTTTCCTAGAAAATGGAAAAAAAAAAAAAAAAAGAAAAGAAAACTTGTTAAAAAATAACAGACGTGAAGTCCACTTATTTCCAAAGCTGCTGTCAGCTCTCTGTAACTCATCCTAGACCTGTGCACTAAACTTTTAAGCTTTGTTCTTGAGAAACAGGCAAGCAGATTGTGTGAGGGAGAAGACATGATTTTTTTAATAAACTTTTTTTTTTGGTCTGTATTAGTCAATAACATAAGATGCTTTCATTTTTTTTTTTTATATATTTTGGAACTTCTAATAATCTTTGTATCATTTTATATTTAAAATAATTATTATATTAAAAAAAAGTAATTATGAAAGCAGCCTTTATCTGAGCCACACTAAAAGAAGCAGGTTACCTACCCTACTGTGAAAAAACATGATTAACTGATTCGATCCATTGAATTATTTCATGTATGGGCTGCTTGAAAAATATAATTTCAAGCTCAGTAATCTAGTTTCTGGATAAGTTCTGCCAGGACGTAGATGTATTTTTAATGTTTCATAGTTCCTGCTGAGCAGAACCTCTTAGCAGTGCCACGAGTCCTTCCCATCCTTTTGTCTGCAGGCAGGTTTGATTAGAACTGGTGCTCGGGAGGTCTGATTCTAATTCTCTTTACAAATTCCCTCATGTCATAGACATTAATACTAAAATGCAACCTTTCAATGGAGTTCAATGAGGTATTAAATCCTCGTTACTGCTTTCAGTAGGTCAGTGCAGAACAGAGCAAGAAAGGATACGGTTCCCTCTTGTAATATCAGAGAACTGAACAACATGCTGGCTTTGTAACTGGGTAGCTGCCTTCTCCCGAAGGCTTTATAGATTTCAAAGTGGAGAAATATCCTACTTAACACAAACTGCAAGAGCAAAAATAACAATAAAGGAGTGGTAGTGTTTTGTGGGAAGGGAGATGCTGACCACAGAGACGGTAGATATAAAAAAACCCATCATAAACCTAACAGAATCAGGTGGAAACGCAGCTTATGCACCAGTCTGGAAAGTCTCTGGGGTGAGTTGGTGATAGAGATAAGTTCTTGTCTGTCTCTCTTCTTCTGGTGAGTAGCAGGAGTTGATGGAGGAAAGAGTGATTTACATAGACCAGCCAACTGTTGAATGCAAATAGACCTACATGGCAGATTTCAAATCACATTTCTTAATAAGAATTCCACTCCCTTCCCTTATGGAACAAGCAAGCTTCACTCATGGCTTGCACCACAAGGCTTTGTTTCATAAATAAGTTCAATCCCTTTAATTGTTAGATATTTTCTGATTTTATTTTTTTTTTAAACCATCTTATGCATGTGTAAGACTGATAAACTGGAGGATGTGGATGTGAGGCTGATGAGGATAGTCAGTAAATTCAGGAAGTAAGGCTAGAGAAGTGAGATTTTGCAGATCTCACTTTGGGGATTTACTGTGGGTGGGAAAAATATGTTACAAGGTAGAATATACATTACGGAATGAGAATTAATAGGGAAAGAGTAAATGAGATTCACTTCAGAGAGAACTGGGGCTGATCCATTATAGAAAACAAGATATATCTGTGACAAAATAAATAAATTAATAGCTAACAAGGTGTTAAAATGAAAGCAGATAGTACTAAAGAACAGAATATTTTGCCTAGTTCTGTGGGTTGGAGTGAGACCACTGAGCACTATATTCACTGAGGCATTCTATTCTCTTTTACCAGATTTGCTAATAAAGTATTATTTGTTAAATCCTTTTATGTACACCACTTGTGTATCCATTTAGAGAGCTGGGATTGCTCAGTAATATTTTGAAAATTTTATTAGGTAGGATGTTAATTGGAAGTACCACGCGTCAATACAGCGTGTAAGCATTGATTGATTCCTTTGAATCCAAGCAGATTACATGGGAGTGAGAGCTCTCCACTTGGCAACACAAGTATTTTTCATGTATATTTGCAACAGCAGTGTGAATTTCTGTGGTTTTGGTAATTTTTTTAAATACAACAAAACTTCACTTGCAGTTGACTAAGTCAGATGCATCATTTCAAACCAGCCTTGGATATTCAAGGCAGTAATGCAATTAAAGTTTCACCTAAAGCAAGAGCAGCTGCTTTTGTGCCTAATAGCACTCATCCTAATACTAAAAATATTTTTTGTTTGTTCCTCTGTGTAGATGATGTAGTTTTTTAAAGCTTTGAGTTGGGATATTTTGTATTTTAAGGCACATTTTCTTCACTATTGGGGTATTATCATTCCCTTCGTTATTCACACGTTCCTCAAGTATCTTTATAAATTCCTAACAGGATTTCTAGGAAAAATTATTAAGGCAAATGTGACAATGCTTTAAGTTGCATGCAATATCCTAATATGAATTGCTTCTTCATATTTTTATTTGTTTATTGTGACAATGGTAACCTAAGGGAAACTACACATTCTTTGTTCCATTTTTGCTGTCAGGAAACACCATTGCATGATGCTTTCTCCTTTATAGTGTTTAGTGTTAGGCCAACCATCTGCATGATGTAGTCAAGTTTTGCTTCATTATGGTTTTGTGCTAGGTTCATTTTAGGTTGTTTTGTTGTTTGTTTTTTTTTTAAGCAGCATCCACTCTTCACTTTTTTGTCTTATTTTAAAGATTCTAATATGAAAAGTACCTTACCATTTCCTGTGTACTTATAAATTCTGCAGGTTTTCCTGGCCTTCATTCTTGTGGTAAGGCCAGCAATCTGGATAGAAATAATTTGCATAAATTGTATTTCATTTTATGACTTAGGCATGAAAAATGTTGTAATAATGATACTTGGAATTAAACAGAAGCTGTGGGGCTAGGGTAATTAATTTTCTTTAATGATGTGAACCATTAGAACAGCAGGATAAAATAGACTAGTAATTTGGAATATATGATAGTTATGAAAATAAAAACAAAACCAATTTTTAATATCACTTAAAACATGCAGGTAAGAACATTAAAAACTACATTCAAACTGAAAAGATAAATATGGTACACACATTCTGTTAACACTTTATGTTCTCTTCACTCTGTTTTTAGAGCCTGCTGATAGACCTCCTCTTCTTCTGATTGCCAGCTCTGAAACAATTGAGGTTTTATATCTTAATGGAAGCAAAATATCTGCCCGAACTCCTGTGAAAGGCTCTGCAATTTTGACACTAGACTATAGCTTCAAAGAGGACACAATTTGTTGGGCTGAATCAAGAGATCTTTCAAGTCAGCTGAAGTGTGCCAAGATAACAAAAGCTGGGGAGTTAAGAGACGAGTGGATAATAAACATTGCTCAGTATCTTCACAGTAAGTATTTCATAGTGTTTTAGGAAAAAAAAAAATAGTGTCTGTCTCGGTGAACTGTTGCAGGAGCCTTCAGAAGAGTTTTGGAGCTTGATGTTGAAAATAGTCTTAAGGCATTAAATACTGCAACTTATACTGAAGTACTTCTGTAGTCCCCACTCATACACATACATACATTCGGTACCAAAGTGTTTAAAGATGTGTGGTTTTGTAAACTAAATATATGTGCAAACAGCAATGCAACAGGAGAAGAAGTGCTTCCTTTTCTCTGGGAAAATAGTGCTAAGTAGAGCTTGAAATGGGACAATATTAGCAATGAATCAAAGCAGCACATGCTTATCATGTTTGCTGTCAACTGTCGTTGGTATGTTAGATCTTGAAAAGAACAAAATATTTCCTGACTTACTGGAAATACTGCCTCTTTTTTGCAGTTAAGAAAAAATATTTTAAAAGACCTAAACTTATCTTAGTGACTTAATCTTTGGCATTACAGCATTATTTCTCTGTCAGCTTTTCTGCAGAAGAAGGTGTTCATCCACTTAGACATTCTCATGTGAACAGCCTGAAGAATGGCATGCAGTGTAAAAAATGATAGATCTGCATGAATCTCAAACTCTGACCATCTAGTTCAGGAATATTCAAATCACAAATGAGATTAGAACACTTAGAGGTACATGTTAAAGTGATGTTGTCTTCATACAGATTGTGATTTAGACTCTAGAGAGAGCTGTTGTAAGATGTGGTCATTTCTGCAGAGTAAGGAAGGTTTTAACCTATTTTCCTACTTATATATTTACTTGAATAGAATATTAAATTAAAAAGTAAAATTAAAGGTTGGGGTTTTTTTTCCACAGCTCATTGTCACTCTTCTATTTTTAGAGGACTCTCTTACCCTAGATGTAAAGAATTGTAGGTTTTTCTTTTTCCTTCTTCCTATATTATTCAGGCTTTTTTTTTTTTCTTCTTTTTTAATGTTACCTTTTAAGGGCTTTTTGGATATCTAAGAGCCCTAAAAATGCCTATCAATATCTAAAAGGCAGCTCTCAGGAGGAGAGGCCAGTCTCATTTCAGTGGTACCCAGTGAGAGGACAAGGCACAAACTAGAACACAGGAGGTTCCATCTCAAAAGGAAGAGAAACTTCTTTGCCTTGAGAGCAACAGAGTCCGGCCCAGGCTACCCAGAGTGGTTCTGGAGTCTCCTTCTCTGGAGAGATTCAAAATCCACCTTAGCATAATCAACCTAATTTAGCAGGGAGGTTGGCTACATCATCTCCAGAGGTCCCTTCCAACCCCTGCCATGCTGCTCCTTTTGGGAGTAACTTGCAAAAGTTCATTCAGAACTCCACTGTTGCAGGCTTGTTGGTTGCTTTTTCCATCCAGTACTCAGTGCAGAAATTATCCACCTGATGAATAACTTTTCTTCCAGACATATCTGGAGTCTGACATGACACGGCATGAGTCTCATCTTACTGTATCTATTATACAGGCCTGCAAACTTGTATAGGTGAAATATAGGCTGCAAAATTGAGTTTTGATTTGAAATTCTTCCTTTTCTTTCCTCAACCTTCCGTTACCCATCAGGCAACTTCAGCTTTTTCTCTTCAGCATGTAGCACTACATGTGATGAGGCAAATTAATTCACTTTAACTCCACCAAGAATTTCAGCCTGAGCATTTTAAGAGTAATTGTTTTCTCTGGCAGTTCAGACCAAAGAAATGGTCATGTCCATGGAGTTATTGATATAAAAATGGAAGGTTTGTTCTTGATAGAAACTTTATAGGAACTCAAAACTTTTGGGTATGTGTTTCTGTGTAACCAGAAAGAGGATATTTCTAAAGGCATTTAGGAAATAAAAAACAAAAGGGGGGAGGGGGGTCCAGGGAGTACTTTTACAAATGTTTGTGGAATTCTGGGTGTTTGGTATTGTTTTGGTTTTTTTACTGACTTACTCTACTCTTCTTTTTGTTAGTGGAATAAAACTGCATATGACACACAAAGTGATAGAAAAGTCAGTTACATAAAGTGATTTGAACTGCTTGAAGTGGATGTATTAAAAGTATTTGTTTCAGTGAAAGCAAGTAAGTCCTGTAGTTAGGAACAAAGATTATAGATCACCTTTTAAGTCAAAAGAGTCTATTTAGGAAAGCAGGGACTATGAGAATGACTTTGTTTTAAAGACAGGTCGCATTGTACCAGCTTCAGGCAGTGAGCATGTGCTTTGGGTTCACAGAAGAAAAGAAATAGCAGTCCTTTAATATCTAGCATTCCCTCTCAGAAGACAGTCCAATATCACTTTATGCTGGAATGGATGTGTCCCATCTGGATACAAGTGGATTCCTTTGACAAGCAGTGTTAACTTGGTCTGCAGTGCACCTCATTCTGCATAAGATGCTGATCCTGTGCTTTGGTGTTGCTTGTTACAGGAGAACAGCTCCCATGGTGGCATTTTTTGTGCTTACTTATCAAGCTGGTTTCAGGATTTTTACATCAATTACATAATGGATAGATTTTGTTTCATCAATTTATCCTTTTAAATAAGGTTTTGTGTGATAATAGCACAGTCATTCTTGTCTTAGCCAAGGCCAGGCACTGCCATGTTATTTCATCTTTGTCTTTTTAAGACCTAGAAGTTTTTGGAAAAGAAGTGGGAAATTTTCCTCTTGGAAAGATTTCTTCAGTATCAGAGCCAAATAGTCTTTCAGGGAAGATTCTTCTATAAGGGAGGTTTGTGAAAGCACTGCCAGAATAACAGGCATGCTCCTAGACACTTCACAGTCCACTTCCAGACAGTACAGCAAGATTTTCAGGAACAGTCATTTATGGAAGTACTACCTCTAGGACCAAAATAGCAAAAATTCTTTTTAATGGCATGAATGTGGAAAATGTCTCACAATTTCCTGCCCTTCCAAAGCCATGATGTGAAGTGCTTTTGTGTGATGGGGTGGGAGGATGGCAAGAACAACATTTTGAATGACAGAATCTCCTTCTTATTCATTTTAATAGTCATTTTTTTTCTTCATCATTACAAGTACCAAGCACCTTACACACTCTTCAAACAAGCACCAGGCAGCACAGCCTGGGTTTTAGCCACTGTTCTGCAGGAAAAAAAAAAAAAAAAAATTA
>JAOEGS010009358.1:0-21448 GCA_025447755.1 Corythornis vintsioides | reverse complement strand
TGCTTCAGAGAATATTTTCTGCTTGGCTGGTATTTAGTACAGGTTCTCTTGGTGTTCAGTTATCACAGTACAGCTGTACAAATCCTGGAATGCTGATGTTTAGCTTTGTCACCTTGTGGTGTTTTATATCCAGACCGTTGATCCTGCCTCTCCTCAAAAGGCACACAGCTTTTATCTTTGTAGATGCCTGTAGAGGACCTATGTGCATGAAAAGAAGCCTCTTGCTTATTATGTAATAATTCAATGTTAATGCAGCTGCTTTCCCTAGCCTGCCCTACCACAGCACAGGAGAAGAGTCACTCCAATGTTGGAAACAGGTGATGGTCATGGAGGGTCAGTAGTCTCCAGTGGGGAGGCTCTGTGCTTGTGGAACCCAACACCTTCTCCTTGCCCTCACAAGCAAAAAATCTTAAATCACTTTCTAGTACTGGTTATCCATAACTCCTGGTGCTGTGTGAGAATAACTACAGTCACTGAGCTTGGCACTGATGAGGCTCAATCATTGAATGAAATATTGTCACTTGGCCTTTCTGTTCCAACAGACACAGTCAGTTGGATCTCATCCTTGGATCATGATCAGTATTGCAAGTTCCCATAGTCATGTATTTGGGTGTATATCTCAATGATTAATGATGTTTACACTAAATTTGAGATATAAATTGTATATCAGTGATCCTAAGAGGACCTTGAGATAATATTAGGATCCTATTAGGATCTTCTAACTATTAGCTATGAAAGTTCTGTCACTTTTGGTGCATCTTTTATATAGAGTCCCATTTTGCTGGTGGCTTGAATAGTGTCCCTGTACCATTGCATTACATTGTTTTGAGTCACAAGCTTCCACAGAAGACACCCTGAACTGGTGACATTTCCCTCCTAAGTTAGATAACCTGCACTTAATTGTTTTCTACACAGGACCTGTTTAATTAACTGCTTGTTAATTGCCAAGAATGTAATTTTTCAGTCATTCAAAGATATGATGTTACAATTTCTTCAAGCTTTGTTATTTATCCAGCTTCCATAATTGCTCTTTCACTGCCATCCTTCAAAACTCTGCTTCTGTTCTTGGCAAAGTTAGTGTGCTATTTTCTTTTTAGATACTTCCCAGTAGTCATGCATGGTTAGTTCTCAAATTTTTTTATATATCTATATCTATCTTAGAACATGCCTGGGACAGTCTCCTGAATACTATATCTGCAAAACCTACATCTCTTCATGTCCTTATTCTCAGAGCTGTCAAATACCCTTTTCCCCAGTTTTTCAGCTTCCTAGGTGAACATTTTGGGGCTTCCATCTTATTTAGCTCCATTTTTATTCTAGCAGTGGGACATGACTGTATCCTTTATGTCTTCTTTACATCCCAAGCCCTCCCTGATAGAAAAGCTCTTGCAGCATGCATCAGGACTGTGTAAATAAAAATGGACACTGTCATAGTATAAATTTATCTTTATCCAGCATAATGCTGAAGGTCTCTTTGACAAATTGAATTATTATACTGCTTGTAAAACAGTATCATTTGTATTTTGTCAACAAGGTTTTGAGAAAGAATTAAATAATTGTGAAGACCTAATGTATAGTTGACTAGGTTGCTGCCAATATAAAACTCAAAATTTTTAGTGAATATTTTACAAATGAATTTATAACTCCAGATACAAGAGTAATGAACTATCAGTACAAAAAAACCCACAAAAGCCACCACCACCACCAAAAGCAAATAGGAGATGTATAGAAAGCATATAATTGTAACCTGACAATTTCAATAGTGTTTGTTAGGAACTGGAGGCTTTGGGTGCACACTCTTAGAAGCTGTCTTCTGATTAATATTTTAGTATTCAATATCATCAACTAATTATATATGCATGTGCTTTAAAAAATTCTACTTGTTCTTTATGGTTTTGTTTATAATTTTCACATTTTTTAAGATACAGCTAGTGGTTTTCTTCATAAGTGGAGAAATTTCTTTGTAAATTCATGTCACACGAATTAACACATGATGCTAATCAAGTATGCCTCAATTAGACTAATTAGATAGCAAATTTGTCACGTACTTCCAGATACTAATTTGTTAATGCAAATATTTCATTCAAAGTTCATAAAAAAACCCTCCACTGAAGTCAACAGGAGAAGTCGAGGAACCTTTCCTTTTACATAATGCACTTTGGATAATGTAATTAATATTAGTTCTTCTGTCTCAGAAAGACATTTTTTTTCTGAGACACAGATGATAGAATGCAAGTTACAACAACATAAAAAGAAATAATAAAAAGAGAAGTCTGTGTCTTCTTCAAAAGTACTTTTGCCTTTATAGGGGAAAGAAGGGGACATAAAGGAGACATAAACCACAAATACTGTTTATTTAACTGGTGCCATATTTTGATATAAAAAATGAAGCATCTGAGAAATTACAAACCAAAGTTCATCCCGGATAGAGATTTATCTAGTAGCTAAAACCATAAGGAAATGGTACATTTTCATCAAAGAGCCTAAGAATTTTGAGGAAGACACTGTGCTGTATGTGCTGCAGACAGAGCTGAGTCTGCAGACTTTAATGAAGTGACCAGTAGGCAACTGGCACAGTCCCAGTTGATATTCTCAGGGACTTCATCACATACATTGTGACTCTGCTCTTCTATAAAATAAATGCAGAATAATATAAAAATTTCTGCTTGATGCATGTTTTGGGAAAAGCAGCAGGAAGAAAAGAAAAATCTGCTTACATATGATATGCAATTAAGAGTAGGAGAATTAAGCCAGAAGTATGGTGTTGTGTTTCTCACTGGTGGCCTCTGCTAATTGTTGTGTTCTGCAACTCATATTTTGATCAAGTGTTTTCTACTGCTACAGGAAAAAGCGTAAGTAAAGATCATACTTCTCATAAATGAATAAGAAACTTTATTAATCCAAGAGGCAACGGCCTCAAGTTACACCAGGGGAGGTTTAAGTTGGAAGTTAGAAAACATTTCTTCCCCAGAAGGGTTGTCAAGCTCTGGAACAGGCTGCCTGGGGAAGTGGTTGAGTCACCATCTCTGGAGGTATTTAAAAGACATGGAGATGTGGTGCTGAGGGACATGGTTTAGGGGTGACCTGACAGTGCTGGGGTAATGGTTCTTTTCCAACTTAACTACTTCTGTGATTGTAATTAGATCTGAAATAAGAAGCTGCATATCTGATACAGTAACAAAGAAGAAACCAACCAAACAGTTGCAGAATACTTGCCACTGCTTTCTAAGAAGTAATAAAAGCTGTATCACTGTGGGCTCTGGACGAGTCTGTGTTCCCTATAGCCTGGGTATTGCTGAGCTGTGCTGTAGACTACAATGGGGACACATCAAAGAACCTGCACACATCAAAACAACATAAAGGGCTCACTCTTTACACAGGACTGTATCAGCAGCTCCTACAGAAAGAGGAGTTGTATGCTTGTAAAAGTTGATAAAACTGTGATTATTATTGAGATTGTGAACTGTGATTATTATTGAGATTGTGGTGGACATGACAAAAGTGCCATCTGATTTATGGATTTAATATATGGATGCTTTTTAAAATTTTTAGTATCTTTGAATAGCAGAAGTGATGAACACCTCGAAAAGTGTTAGCTCCAGTTCATAGAAATATTCTTATCTTCTCAATCCACAAAATTTACATTGTGGATTTCTACTTAGAATAAAGAAAATTAAATTTAAATCTTTCTTTTTACTTCAGTTTTGGAATTGAACCCAAAATGGTGAAAACCTGATGGATCATGTCAGTTTTCTGAAATAAATCAATGAAATAAAAAATCCCATCCTTCTCATAATTGTCAGATAGGTTGAATAAAAGAAAATCTGTGTTTTGCTTTAATTTTTTTAATAGTGGCTTTAGTGAAGCACCGAGTCTGAAATTGAAAAATCACATGTAACAAATCTTAAGAAGAGGAAATCACTTTTGGTAATACTTAAGCTAAGCTATATAAATTTATATTATATCTAGGAAAAAAAAAGTTTTTATAATTGCAAATAATCAAATGATAAGGACAGAATCTGCAAAAAAGCCCTGACTTTTATCACCATGTCAGAAAGCAGCTGCAATGTGATGTGTTGGGTTGGGCTCTCACCATGGCAGTTCTCGAGCTGATGATAAAGTTTGGATAGTCTTTGCATGGGTAATTGCTTAAAATCTCTGTCACACTATATAAGCAAAAATAATGAGCTGATTGAGGAGTCACAATTTGAAGTTCCAGAGACTTTCACTTTTTTGGGGGCATTTTTGGATGTGCTTGCATATTGTGGGGTTTTTTCTATTTTACTTATGCATATGATTCCATTTTTACTTTAATATGGGGGAAGAATTTTTGTATTTATGTATAAGAAGATAAGTATAATGTGTTTAAAAAGATCACTGCTATTGCTCTTCTACTTCTGAATATACTGAAAATACATATACACCATTTTAAGACTCAACTGGAGGATGTATTGATTAGTCACCGAGTAAGATTTGTTTTAAATAGTCATAACCACTGCTTTAGCTTCAGAAAAGAACCCTATGAGTAAAGGTGACTTATGTAAGATGAACTAATGGAAAAAACACATTTTATAACTGTGAAAGCATGTAAGCCATGTTCCATATCTTCTTTAATAATTAGTTGCAGTTTGAGTTGGGTTTTAATCTTTTTTTTTTCCATTTGCAAACATCTAGTTGGACAGGCAATTATTCTTTCATGAACTAGACTGAGCAACAACAACATCAAAACTCATCTGAAGATAGCTGCTCTGAAAAGAATTGAGATAGACTTGTGTGTGAACTGTCAAACTGCCTGGAGAGCCTCACAAGAGGCAGAGCTGGGCAGTGGTTGGAAGGAGGCTGGGTACGTGCAGGGAGGGCACAGCCTGGGCAGCACCTGGTGCTGGGCTCCTAAACACAGAATGTTAAGAGCCCAGGAGATCACTCATGGCAGGAGTAATTTAACATTAAGGTAGGCAAAAAGTATTGCTAGAAGGAAGACAAGAGTGTAGCTCTCAGAAAAGACCTGGAGGAGGGGTGCAATGCATATTCATCTCTGTATTTCTTTGCAAGTGTTGGGACAAATTCTTTTTTACTGTTGACATGAAAAGAGGAGAGATTTAGGAAGAAAAGCAGTATGCTGGTAGTCAGGAGACCACTGTTTTTCCAGAGACTCACAGAATGACATTTAACAAGTAATCTTGTCTTTTCTCCTCTAAATGTAAAATGAGAATAACAATCTTTCCATATGGCATAGGGATGCTGTGAGATTTAAAAACTGGAATGCTCAAATGATAGGGGGGATACACAAGGTAGAAGTAATTAGCACAAAGTCCACAGGACTGCTGTGGTTGAGAAGAGGTAGGATTACAGCCTCTTATCTGTTTAAAGTGGCTAGTTTGGGAAAGGGATGGAAGCTTTCTGAAAGCCAAGTTCAAATTCTGCAAATATAAGAATGTTGAGTTTGAGCCACTTTGCTGCAAGCAACTGCTGTTGGAGTCATTGATGCAATTTTCTAATGGCATCTATAGTGTCATTCCATTTAAACATAATGCTCAGGTGGACCAATACTGGATCCCACCATGATAATGATGATGATGATAGAAATAAATAAATAGAAACAAAGGGCAGTGTTCTGATGTCTGGTTCAAAATGGATACGAAAATAATGAATTCCTAACTAAATGAATGCTTGATTTTTATTTTTTGCATTACTGGAAACAAGTTTGAGAAAAAAAATACCCTTTTTTTTAGGTGCATCAACAATGACTGTGTTTTAAGTCTGGGCAGCCTGCTTTGTTGGTCAGATCGCATAAAATAAATAACAGTTTTCTCCTCAAAGGATACTATTTTGATATTGAAAAGGTGTAATAAATGGTTGAAAAAAAAAAAGAAAAGGACAGCTAGGAAGAAAGGGAGGATGAGGTGGTGGTTGCAGGAGTGTGCATTTGTCACAGTCAGGTGGCAGGAATCCTTTTATTTGTTTGCTGTGTGAGGCAGGTGACACCAGTGGGTGCTGCACCCTGGCTTTGAGTGTTGTGCAGAAGTACCAGCGTGCTGATGGCATCAGGTGGTGACAGCAATTCCTCTGTTAGAAAGAGGGAAATAAAAGGATGATGAAAACAACTTAATGTCCTTTAATATAAGAAGCAATTTCTTTTTCTTTCCTTAGCAACCCTAAAAAATGAGGCAATCTCATCTGGTAAGGTACACGATACAGTTTTGTTTCAGAGATATTATGTGGAACAATGAGGTATATATTTGCTAACTGTACAGATTATATTTTATAACTGAAGATGTTTTAAAATTTTCCAGTATTTGCTAGATCCTAACTCTCAATCTGGATTTAAATTGGACTCCTTATGCAGACTTTAATTATATTATCAAGAAGTTCTGTAACAAAATTTATTTTAGCAAAATGTAACATCTTAATATGTCTAAGATGAAGATAAAGACTTTTGTGTCCAATATGAATGTATCTATATATCAGAATGAAATACTGTATGATCAGTATTACCTTCTGATTAAAATAGAATGTAATAATGCCCTTTAGGGAAAAGAATCAGATTGATTTATAGCACTAGGTCTTCTCATGTACTGCATATTCATATTGCTTAGACCACATATTGCTAATAGCAACTATAGTGGGCTCTAAATGAAATTAGTCTATAAAATTCTGACCTGCATTTTGTCTGCAGAAACTACAGCACACTCCAGATCCTGTGAGCCAGTGTTGTCTGACAAATGTTACTGTCTAGTGTAATAAGAGTTGCCTTTGTTCCCTGACCGTGTCTTTAAGGGCTGACAAAGATAATTTACTTCTACATTATCCCCCCAAAAGCATTCCTTAAAGCACCATTGCCTACCTCTAGTATTAAACCGTTCCAACTTTCTCTGGAAGTTGTTCTCCTGGAATACTTTGTGTTGCAAAAATAACTCCACTGACCTATCTTAGAAATTGTAGTAATCGACTGCTTAGCATCTTTATGGGAAAATGCTTAAAGGACCTTATTTTTGTGTGATGATGGTTTATGAAGTTGATAATAAGTGCAACACCCAGCCCTAGGATGGTGGAAAGTTGTAGACTTTGCCTTTGATGGAAGGTGGTTAAACGAGGCAAGTGTTAGAGCCTAATGTAGCCTTTCCCCACAGCAGTCCTCTTAGTCCACATGCTTGATGGGATGCCTATTGCTGCTGAATTATACTTTAATTTTAACAGTGGATGACTGAACTGCTTTGAAGTAAATAACTGGGTTTGATTTACAGTCTCAGCAGATTTATAAGAAGCTTTTGAATGTGCAGTTAGAAGAAAAAAAAAAGTGACTGTTATAGCTATGTACCTCTATAAATCTGTCTTTATTGTTCAGCATGTATGCAGGCTACTGGGACCCCATTACAACTTCACAATCACTGGGCAATGTGTTTGAAACTCAGTAATGCAGAAATTAGAAATGTTATGGTTTTCGACTATTCTTGCTCGTTTCTGACATGAGATCGATGTCAGAAAATTCACTCCTTATAAAAAACTTCACACTCAGGATTAATAGATAAGGCTGTTCGGGAGGTCCTTATTTTGTTGTTTCACAATTTTTCCTGACTCGTTTCATGTGTTGGCATCACAGCCAGCTGAAGACACAGTAATAGAAATTTCACTCATTTTAGCAGCTTGTTGCATTCTGTGCTAGAATCATTCTATAACACGAGTAAAAGAATCATTCAGGTTGGAAAAGACCCTTGGGATCATCAAGTCTAACCATCAGCCCTGCTGTACAAAGTTCACCCCTAAACCATGTCCTCAAACTACATCTGAATGACCCTTAAATATGCTAAAAAAAATTCAGACTGTATTTTGCCACCCTGCTTTAAAACTGCTGGCAAAGGCAGAGACCCAAGCATACCTGTGGTTCACATAATCGCATTTCCTCTGAATGCTCTGTAAACACAAGGATTTGGTAGAAGAGGAAGATGTGATTTTAGAAGAGGAAGATGTGTTTTGTTCTTCTTGTTCTGTAGATCCCAGGGTTCCCAGTCACAGACATTAGCAGTTGGAAGGGACCTCTGAAGATCGTTGGGTCCAACACCGCTGCCAGAGCAGGACAGAACTAGAGCACATCACTCAAAAATGCATCCAGACAGGTCTGGAAAGCCTCCAGAGAAGGAGACTCCATGACCTCTACAACCCTCACAGTGAAGAAGTTTTTCCTCATGTTGAGGTAGAACTTCCTTTGCTCCAGCTTGAATCCATTGCCCCTCATCCTCTCACAATGCACAAGTGAAAAGAGGCTGTCCCTGCCTTCTTGACAGCCAGCCCCTATGTATTTACAGACATTAATTAGATCCCCTCTCAGTCTTCTCCTCTCCAGACTGAAAAGCCCCAGGTCTCTCAGCCTTTCAATGGGAGCCATTTGGAGGAAGGAGTTTATTGTTAAATGTGCATTTCTCTCTTGGTACCAGCTCAGTGCTCAACCTCAGCCTACATGACAGCATGTCTGTCTCAGTAACACACTGGTGCCTGACTTCCATCTGTAGCAACATGCCTCATAGCAGCCTGAGACACTGTGCCATAAAAAAACCCTGAAAATGTATAGCTGTATCAGCAGCAAACTTCAGTAACTATCTGCTTGAGGAGCCCCCAAACTGGCTTCTGTGACTGTATCTTGTCATCAGCGCTTAGATAATAATAAAAAGATGTGAGGACATCATAGATGTGAGGATCTTGTAGGCCAGACTGTGTTACAGTCCTTTGAAATATATGGAACTGCTAATTTAAAAACCCTTAAATCACATGAAGTTGCAGGCCTTGGATCTTTTCTTCTTAATAAGTGGGCTACATCCAGTAGAAGGAGAAAATTTGGATTTTAAATAGGAAGAGAAATGCACCGTATGGAAAAAAAAGCCTAAATATTCTGTACCTAGCTGAATTCTTGAATCTCTGAGTGACTGGGTAGAGTACATATGAGATATGTGTCTTCATGAGCTATCAGGATGTTTTCATTAAGTATTCATAATATTTAGATTAGGCTCCTATTTTTAAAACTCTTCAGCTTGGGGAAACTGCTATTGTCTAAATGTTCACATTTATAGGTTTTTAAAGCAGTATCTTCTAATATCCTGTAGGGTTGGAAGAATACCAACTGTATTTTCGACTGGAAGCCAATTTATTGAAATATAAATTATGATACTCAGGAATACAGGAGGAAAAGCTTTCTTTTCTTTTGAGGAAGTGGAAGTCTGAATGCCTTAAAGTGCTTATTTAAATTGAGTATGTTTTAGGTTTTGCATTATACTCCTTAAGAACAGTATCTGAGAAGGCTGATTTCATTCAGAGGAATTACATATTTGAGGACGAGTCATTTGAAAAAGATAAATTGATATTTTTCATTTGGTTTTTCACTTTTTAAACGTGCAACAATCACTCAGGACATAGCTGTTCAAAGTTTAGACACTACTGTGTCTAACTTATTGAATGGTGACATTTGTAATAAAAATCATGCTTTGTTAATGGCATCACAGATATAATTATGGCAAATTGCTGTCAGTAGAAGTGGCACAGAAAAATCTATGCCAGCTTAACTTTCCTGATCCACAGTGTCAGTATAAGGTTGTCTGAGCTGCTAATTAGGAACATTACTCTCAGAAGAGAGGTACAGCCAAGGCAGTGCTTCTGCAAGATTTCACAGCCAGTCATTTAACCATGTTTTAACTACTCTTTACCTGGTCTCACCATTGCTGGCTATTTTAGACAAAGAAAAACTTGCTGCTGCTTGTCTTGTTATTCAGAACTTGTCTTTTTACTCAGGCGGAAGCTCTGGAAGTTCAAATTTCTATTTCTGTCCCATTTGTACTTCTTTTTAAATGATCTCATTTTTTTTGTGTGTGTGATTTGTCTACCAGATCAATCTTTTTTTGTTGTTGCTTTTAAAACTTTTGTTTATCATCTCTCACCTCTTTTGATTGAGCAGGATGCAGGAGATGCTTCCTAAGCCAAAATCCAGGGAAGAGAACTCACGTTACTCTGGGCTGGTTGGTGAAAGTGAACCTCAGAGGCAAACAGCTACTGACATAACAGGCTTTAGAGTAAGTGGGTCTGAACGTGCCCAGGAGATCAGCAGATCTGCTGTCCTGGCCTCTGGGGGAACAGAGACCAGAAGGTGTCTCTCCCTGGCACGAGGCACTGGAGCAGCCCCCTCCTTGCACTCCCATATCACACAACTGGCGGGGACTATCCTGACATCTTCCATGTGTGAGGATGCTCCTAACAGAAACGTTAAGCTCCTGAAAGTTTTGTTACAACGATTCTCTCCTGCTTCTCCAAAGCCTTTATTCCCTTAGCATATGGCCAACCATTCAAACAACTGCTGCAGGAGCCTCAGAACTACCCTTCCTGTAGAACAGCATCAATTAAACTAGTGACTCCTGGCAGACCTGACTGCCTGTGACAACGCTCAGCTGCTCCCTGCAAGGTGGAAAGAGTTCTATACAATAAAGGCTTGATATTTTGCTGCAGCTAAGGTTCTGAGGCTGCATTCCTGGGGAGTTTTTGGGTTTTTTTTCTTTAGCTTGTTGCATAAGTCAAAATGGGTCACCCTTAAGATAAACTTTTAGAAAAGAAAAAGAGGCAAAAATAATTATCTTTATTGAAATTATTTTTATTTCAAATTTAGACAATCTGGGGAAAATGCAAGCTAGAATGTATATATTTTTAAAAACAGGTTCACAACCATGAACAAAAAGAAAGAACAAATCATGGTTTGAATTTCCCACAGTAACTGTCAGTGAAATTCTTGCAACTTAGATCTTGATTATATTTCCAAGTTCCATTAGATAGTCCTCACTGCAGCCATGTTAAGAGAATGAACATTTTAAGTATATAAGGCAGGAAAAGCTAAGATCTTTCCCTTAAAATAAAGAGAGGTTCTGTGTCTCTTTCATTATTAATCAGAAGCATATGGAGAGTGCAATGAGTATTTTTCATTTTAATTATATTTCACCTAAAATCATTCCCCAGTTCACTCAGAAGTTTCTAATAAGGGCTCCAACTCTGAGTTCCATGGAGTAGTTTGCTTAGACAGCTTCTCACACTAAAAACAAGGGATGCTTTTATGAAGTATATTATTGGAGAAAATATACTCATTTTTCTGGTTCTAGTCTTTCTTTCAACATCTGGAGAAAATGAAATCTGTTAACATAACATAGATTGTAATGAACAGAACATGTGCTGAATCATCAGTTACAAGAGAGTATAAATACCAGCCTGTGGTGGTGCTTTCCCCTCTCTCCTGGTAACTGAATTCTTCTTGTGCAAGTCTTGATTTCAAATGGAAATAAGTGTAGCGAGGTATATGGTACAAAATAGGTGCTCAAAACTTAAAGACAGTCAGTCAGTATGGCTTTTAGTTTCATAAGTCTTATATTTCCAGTACCCTTTGAAGATTTAGCCACCCTCATATAAAATAGCTATTTTCTCTAAAGGTATAATAATATTTGTGTGTTTAAAAAAAAAAAAATAGATAAAGCAGACTTCTAGCCACACTTTTTGCTAGTGCCCATGACCTACATAGTGTCATTAACTAGAGTAGAATTTAGACTATATGATGCCTTAACTATTCTTTATGAAGTCCTTAAGAGGAAATCCTGGTTTTTAGAAAGTAATAAAGGAAGGATGATAGCATTTGGCAGAAATGCTCCAAGGAAACTCTTATTAAAATAGGGAAAACCATTGAAAATGTAGACAAGATTGCTCAGAATAAATGTGTGTTTTCAGGGGGAGACATTTCTTTTTAGACACTTCTGAAACTGTGTGAATGAAATAAAAAAAGATTAATTACTTCAAAGATGTGAGTGGACTAGACATCTGTACATACTGGGTTTTAATAAAAGAGTCCAGAAATAGGCATGAAATGAATTCAGCAGCTTCTTGAGTACAGGAAGTTATATATATATTTTAAAAGTCCCCAGTGCAACCAAAACCTTATCTCAGTGGTGTAGAGTGCATTCAACTCGTGTGATAACTGGAGAGCCATTCAAAGCAGCTTTGTGCATAGCTGCCAGCAAAAGCATAGAGATTAAAAGTTTGATTCATAAAAACTGTTATCTGCTAGCTAAGTGGATTTTTCATATATAGAATATATATGAAAATAGAATATAATTTTATAAATTCTTGATAAATTCATTCTCTTGTGAGAAACTGGATGTGTCCAATTCTCTGCTTGGTACAAAGAAGACAAAACCCCAAATGGATCAAGGGTATCTACAGTACACAGCATGTTCACAAGTGTTCAATACAAATGCTATGGCACGTTGTATGTCCATGTTAATTACTAGGCTAAGGGATGTACTGCCCCAAAAGTCCATGCTAGAGAGGAGCACAGTGAGAGATCTCTTTTCCATTTCATCCAATAGACTTTGGAAGAAAGAGACGTGGATTAATGTGCTGTGTTTTCTGGAAACTCTGATTAAGTCTTTAAGCATAGCATGCTCTGTAATGAGCAGCTTTACAAGTAATGAGCCTGTGCTGCTGGTCCCTCCATGCTCTTCCCAAAGACAACCTGCTGGGGAAGGGAAATCAGATAAATAGGTGTTAAGATCTACCAGTGCTTTTGGAAGTCTTTGACACAAAAGTTATGCTGTGAAATTGCTTCTGGATGTTTCACCTTCCTGCACTGCTGAGTAACCTCAGTTTTAACTATTTGATGCAAATGGTTATCCTTGATAGGGCCTTCACTTAATGATCCTTGTTTTCCATATTAAAAAAAACCCCTTCTTAGTGACATTCCCTTTGATATGTTGATGAATAACTAAAGAAAGAATAGAGCCATCATTTTATAAACGTGAGCATTGTTTCATTAACAGATCTAATAATCTGTGTGTGACAGGTATATAGCAGATCTATGTAAGCAAAGTACTTTTCCCACATGTTTGAAAGAAAACAGTCCCCTCCTCCAGCCAGCAGCTACTTGAACTTGTTCCTTTGCATCCACTCCCAATCTATACCAATCTTCCAGTGCTCTCCTTGCAGGAACTTAGCTCCTAGTTTTACTTCTACAAATATTTAAAAAAGGAATCCCTTTTGTAACTTTCATCCTTTTAAATACTATTTTCAAAGATGTTTCTATTACATGGAAGCCTACCTTCAGTTTCTACAAGTCTCATTGAATCAGTGATCCATAACCTTTAATTCCATGAATTCACCTTCTGAAAACAGCAGACACATTGAAAATGTTTTAACTATTACAGATTTCCAGAGGAACAGGGGTTTGTTTGTTGGGTATTGTTTTTTTCTGGTATTTTTAAAAGCACATCCTATATTTTGTTTGGACATATAAACCCTTTTCCCCCCTATTGTCTAAAGTATATTAGTTGCTCACATATGCCTCATAGTGCACCTGACATTGGGCTCCTCGGGAGGTTGGATACTGGACTAAATGGAGCATTTCTTTATTCTGTCTCAGCATATCTTTCTAATAGGAGCTATCAGAAGGGAAGAGGCATAATGCTCACTGGGAATTAAACAGAAAATGAATAGTGGAAGGGGAGAAGGCTGAGATAGAAGAGGCAGCAGTGAACTGTGTAATGGGCTGGCTGAGCTGGAATACAGCTGGTAGCTATTCCTGATATTTTATTGTGTAAATCTGGTTTCTGTTACCTGCACTTTGAAGGACAATGCATGAGGCTCTGTGTCTGGGTTCAGGCCTTAGCAAATGCATGACTTGTAAGCCTTCAGTTATTGTTAAAACTTTAATGACTACGGGTTTTTTTCTGAATCAAGTTGCTGTTCTCCAATGCAGCACATGTGTGATTGTAGCAACAGGTTATTTTTGGAGTGCAGAAAAATACCCCTAAAAATTATACTTTTGAAGGACAATAAACATACAGAAGACTGAAAGTTACCAAAAAGAAATATGTGGAATTATATTTTATCACATTTGGCTTCTCTTATTCTGAAAGTATCGCAATTTGCGTTGACACTATTTTGAAACCACTTTAATACAATGGATATGTATATGGTAAAAATATATTTCTTAAGTCATTAATATTCCACATTGATCATTTAACAGGTATTGTTGTTATAGTAATGGAATTACTTATAATTTAAGAACAACTAATTCTACCTTATAGGGTGGTATCAGTAGTAATGTCAATGAGAGTGGAAAATAAAGAAATCTTAGCTAAGTGCAATTGATAAAATTAAGCTCTTTGAGTTCTTTTATATTCTTCCTTCCTGTAACAGTAAGACAATGTATGGACAGGTAGGGTGACTTACAAGAATTCAGGATTTAGGAGACATTTACAGAAAGTTGTTCCAGGATCCCACAAGAACAAGAACTGACAGGTTTGAAACCTTTGTGCTAGAGAATTGTGAAGCCACCTTAGTGTACTGAGAAGGAAAAATCTGGCGTCATTGTTAACATAACTCTAGATATCATTCAGAAAGTTATTTTAATGCTATTTATTGTGACAGTTGAATCAGATATCTGGAAGAATCCAACTTCCTCAGAACTACCAAAAAAAAAAAGTAATTTAAATGAAAAAGAATGCATGCACGTGCCTGTCTGCTATTGCATAGTGGGTTTAGACCTACATATCTATCTCCTGAATTCCTGTGGAGTATTTATTGTCTGGTTTTAGTCCCCCATAACCAATAACCTCTTACAAGCTTTACCAGTGTGGCATCCCCATAGTGCAACAGGCATCCTAGAACAGCAACTTCAGAACTCGAGAGTGGCTTCAGGGACTGATCCCACCACGATCTGTTCCATCAGTGCTTTGGATCCCTGTTTCCCAGGTGCACCATTCAGTGTCGTTGCTTCTGAATACACCATTACAAAATTCCCAGTGACACACTTTGAAGTAGGAGAACTACAAACCAATCTTTCATGCCCTTGAAGTTGCAATCAGGCTTTTGTACTTGAACAGGAAACTTTTTCTCCAGCCAGTATTTGTGTGTGAGAATTGTATAGACCATATATATACATATATATACCAATTTTTATATATACACACATTTTTTTTTCACATGTAGCACAATATACCTACCATGTGCTACATGTGAATAAAAGCTTGAAGTCTTTCAGTGGGTAAAACACCTGTTTGGTGAAGCAGCTAACAGTTCAGTTACTTCTATTACAATTGCAATCATGAGCTTTTTACCTTTTTATTTTGTTTTTGTTTTGGCAGATGTACAACAAATGGCAATTGACTGGATCACTGGAAATTTGTACTTTGTGGATCATGTCAGTGGCAGGATCTTTGTTTGCAACCAGAATGGCTCAGTGTGCATTACCCTCATCGAGCTGGATCTCACCAACCCTAAGGCTATAGCTGTTGATCCAATATCAGGGTAAGATTATTTGGCTGCATCAGGATTTCATTTACTTGATGTCTGCTTGTCTGTAACTGCCTATAGTGCATCTTTTTCTTTCAGGTGTTTTAAAAACTATGTTCTCATTGATCTGTTGAGTTGCTTGCATAGATGCTATAACAGAATAGTTACAGTTAATGAACCTTTTAACTATAATTAAATTAACTGCATTAAGTACAACATGTACCTTGTAATATCTCAAAATGGAATCAAAACTGAAAAAAAAAGATTATACCTACTTGTCATAAGATATTCTTTTGCCCCTGTTTTTCTGAAGTTGTTTCTAACTAGAGTATTGGGAAAAGGGACTTTTGAGGTTTTTTTGTACTATATCCCCTCAGTTGAAGGAATACTGGAAATGGATTTTACAGTTTTAATTCTATAAAGTGGAAAAAATTTACTCTGTTTCAGAGGGTAATCTGTAATGCTAAAAACACATTCTATTTGCTTTTTGTCTTCCATAGATACATTCACTGTCACTTGTGAATAAAGTCTTTCTTAAAATACAGGGTACTATAAGTCTTCCATTCTGTAGCAGCCACCAGCTAGGAAAAGTTTTCAAGCAATTAGTGAAGTAAAATCGTAACTAAATAGGAGAAGAATAGGATCAAGTTAATTTACAAACTGAATTTTGGGGGGGGATTTTAGAACAGGGAATTTATCTTGGTTTTATTAGTCAGTAAGTAGTTCAGCCTGAAATGCCTGGTGGAATATGTCCGAAAATACCATAAGCCCCTTCTCAAAAAATACAAAAATATTTACTGTAGAACAGCTTGTCATCCATATGTGGACTTTTGTCACTCTTTATTTAAAGCCTGATTGAGTATTAAGATGCATTATCACAATGACTTTAATTCTGACAGGAACAGCTTGCATGTAAAGTTTAAAAAGAAGTTTTGTAATGTAATTCTTGAATATAGCAGTATTTCTATCTGCAGCAGATGGTAAGCTTGACTTGATCTCACTGCAGAGTTGTTTTAAAAGAAAAAGAAAAATCCATGTATAAATTGATTTTCTGCGAGTTCTGATCTGAAAGAACTTGAAGCTTCAAATTTGCCAACAGCAGCCTTTTTTTTCTTTACGTTTGCTTGTATATTCTTTGCTGGATTTACTAGATGAATCCAAAGCTTGTCATTAGCTAATCTTATCTGTCAGGGATGTAAGAATTGTATCCAACCCTTTGATTCTGTGAGGAGAGATGGAAGGGAAAAAGAGACTGTTTTTCCTTCACTTAGTTATCTGCCAGCTATAAACCATTCTTATTCAGATAGTTGCCTTTTTCCGTGCCATATGCAAGAACAATAGTGTCTATTTTAGTCTTCCTGTGAGCACTGGCCTGTAGGAAAACCAAAAGTGATGATGGTGTTTCACAGTGTGATTCTTCATAGAGCAATTCTACTTTATTTCCTGATGGAAACAGTGGGTGAAATTTTGTCTCACAATACATGTTTTGCATTTCAGCAGCTAGTTATTTACTGGTTTTATTGGCAGTTTTAGTAATTATCTAGCATATGCTGCTCTGTTAATTGTATATTTAATATACATTTTAACTGGTAAGCCCCAACTTAGGTTAGTTCTTTTTTTTTTACTGGGTTTTGGTACAGAATGCAAACAAATAATCAGAAATCATCTGGTTACTTAAAAAAATGTTTTGTTCCTTTTAATGTATTTTTTGGGGTTGGGGGTCCTTTTTGCTTTCTTTTACTCTTTCATGACAACACTAACTGACACATTTCTGTGTTTGTATTAGCATGATATTGCTGTCTAGGTAACTTACTGGTTTTATTTTATTTAAAGAATCAGAAAAACATCTGTGCTCCCAAAATAGTGCACGTTGAACACTTAATGAGTGAGCTGCATTCAAGTATATGTGTGTGTGCAATTGCTTCTTAAGGTTCTAAGCATTTAACTATAAATCACTTTTTTGGGGGGTATTTATTTGTATTTAAATATGAAGCCCAAGCTGTTCTAGGAGCTTTTATCTCCTGTAAGAATTACATATTAAGGTATTAAAAGTAATTACATTGTAAGGTATTTGCTCCTGGAACATGTCTTGCTACCATGGTAAGTTCATTGGCCCTGGTGTTCTTCTACAAGCTGAAGTTACACTCAGGAGAACATTTCCTATGCTAAGGAATTCAAAGCTTGATCACAAGCCTTTATGTCTCTATAAACTTGCTGCAGTAGCACAGGGTCAGGCCTTGTTATTCTTCCACATTTATGTCTGTGCTCTTGTGCATTTAGTTGTTTTGTGAACCAGAAATTCTGCATTTCTCAAGAAAACAACTAAAGCACCAGTGGAAAATGTCTTAATTCTGAACAGTTCCCCTCACTGCACTCGGGAATATTTTAAGTGATCAATTTTACATCTTTATGCCCACATGTTCTGCAGAATGTTTAGTGGGAATGGTTTTCTGTATTCTTCTGTGAGCTTACAATGGAACTTGAGCCACTAAGCTTATTTCACGTCAGAGAATGAATGACAGAACTTTAGTTATTCATCTAAAACTGAACTTTAAATTGAGTGGAGAAAGATTCTGCTATTCAAAAAGCTCTTGAACAAGCAAGGGTTTTATGTTTCTAATCTAAGAATGTTACTCTGTTTTAGCATTTTAGCACTTTCATCAGTCTGAACTGTTTCCTTTTTTTGATTATTCCAGACTGTATCTATTGGTGTCCATCTGAAAAATTACCCCACCCCTCTGAACCAATGAAATAATAACTTACCCAGCTAAAAGTTTTGCAGTACTAATACTCATTTGATACATCAGCTAGTTTTCAGTTAAAAGAAGCACAGTGCTTGCAAGTATCAGACCTATGTTAGGGAGGCCATTTCCAGAGGGAACTATTGTGTCTCCACTGATCATGGTAAGTACTTCAGAGTCCAGAATTGCCAGTGAAACATGTATTGAAGAAGAAGTCAGAACAATGCTAGTAGGAAATAAAGCAGCCATCAGAAACAGAGAGGAAGAATCAATTGGTTTACAATAATATCTATCATATGCTTTTGAAGTGAGATGTTTGGCTCCATATGTCTGCAGTTCATTCATTTTACACCAGTTTCTAAAATTAAAGACCTTTCTTCAGTGGTGAAAAAACAGAAGATTTTACTTTTACTGGTCCTTGAAACTAGTGTAAAATTGATGGTGGTGCTGATGACTGTCACATGAAACAAATATGAGCTGAGTTAGAATGAATTTAATCTCCAGCTAAGGTTTTCAGAGTAGGTCTGCTGTACTTATGGGGAATGACTTTTTAAAGGATTCCAGCTAGTTTGGCAATCAGAGTGCATATTCATGAGACTTTGATCACCAAACACATACGATAGAGAGGGTAATACATTTAAAACTCACAAGAGGATAGATCAGAATTAGGTTCTCTCTCAGCTCTGCCAGATACATGTCTACAGACAAAGCATTTTATTTATTTTTTCTAAATGTCTCTGCATCTCCTCATACTTAATAGGCAGCATAAAATACATGTTGTTTTAGTTATCTGATATTTGGATGCATAATAGGAATTAATATTGTAGAATGTGCTGCTAACTGTGTATATCTACATATTTATACTGTAAATATGTATACTTAATTACATCCAGTGTTCAAGGTAAATTGTTGCTTTCCACTGCACCACAGTGGCAACAGAGAATGTATGGTGACATTTTGCAAGGGAAAAAAAACATTGCAGTACTGAAATTACAGTACTTCCTTCCCAACGGGGCACTTGCAATGTTCAGTCCTGATCACACTGCTTAGACATCCACCATACATATTGGATATTAGGGAAGATTTCTTCCCCAGAGGGGTTGTCAAGCCCTGGAACAGGCTACCCAGGGCAGTGGTGGAGTCCTCATGCATGGAGGTGTTTTATAGATGTGTAGATAGCTGTGGTGCTGAGGGACATGGTTCAGTGCTGGAGTTGGCAGTGCTGGGCTAATGGATTGACTTGAAGGGCTTTTCAAACCTAAATTAATCTATGATACTAATATCAAAATGTCTTAATGTCTTAATTTCTCTTTGGACTCATTTTCCAGTTTCTTTGGGATTGCCAACAAACAGGGAAAGGAAGGAATTTGCAAGAGTGTTGTTGGCTCAGCACTATCCCTGGTTGCAGAAATATGCAACCTGTAACAATGGCTCTGATGTAATTTGGGATGTCAAACATAATTTTCTACTATATTTCACAGACTTCTGGAAAAAAAAAAAAAAGAAAAGATGAATTTTAAGGCAAGTGTTTGAAATGCAGTAGGTATTGATCTAGCACCCACTGTTCCAAGCATAAGGAGCTGTGTTGAGAAAGGGCTGGAAGGGTAAGATTACAGAGGATGTGAAGGAGCTGGCGTGTGGGAGGATACCCAGAGCGGAGGGTGGAGAAGTTGTGGGAGTGAGGATGTGGGTTAGATGCTTCCTGCATGATTCACTGTAAAGGCAGAGGTGTGCTGGAGGGGGAGAAGAGGAGGAGGTAGAGAAGAAGTGGAGAGGGTGCCCAACTAGGGGCTGAAGTCACTAAAACTTGTCACTACTGTTTGAAAGTTGTATGAATAACAATGGGGAGAAAAGACTCACTGATAAAGAGATTTGTTAAAGGAGCAACTCACGCTTTCATACAACAACACTATGTCATGTAAATATTTGAATAAATCTTTTAATCGGCTTTTCCTTCTGCTATGTTGTAGAAATAACAAAAAAAAATACCCACAAGCTCTGCTTCTTTCTTTCACACAACATTAGTAAATGCATAGAGGGAGAGACTGCAATATGATGATGTTAAAAGAACAAAATCTATTAGCATATTGGGGGGTTATGTACCATTTCTTGGCAATGTTAATAAGTCAGGAAAAATCCCCAAAGAACTGCACAAAAGGAAAAAATAAACAAACCAAAATGTATTCTGTTGCATTTTAAGCTGTAGTAGCAGTCAGTTGATATCTTTTTGACCCATAAAGGTGAACAAGGGAAGAATTAATAGCTTCAGTTTTTCCTTTCCTCATCTCAGATATTTGTTCTGAGGAAAAAATATAAAAACATTATTCCATTAACTTCCTCTTTGATTCTAAAGATTCTAAGCACAGATTTTTCCGTGGCTCAAATCAAAGTCACAATATGAAAATACCAAATGATAATTAGAAATACATAATGATATTTTTGAAACACAGTAGGGAAATTCGCCCTAGATGAAATTTTCAGCAAATAGGAGAAAGCAAGGGGTGAGATGACAGTTTGGAATGCAGCCCTCTGTATTAGGAGTGAGTTGAGCAGCATCTTTAAAATGCTGTATTTGAGAGAACATCTAGAAAAATCAAATGGAACAGTTCTTTCTGACTTTTAAAGTTTTTCTTTTTACTTGTAAATTTATTCTGCTTCTGAAATAATTCTGGTTGGCGTAAGAGGAAGAAGTTGGAGGCTGCTCATGTGAACCCTGTTATCATCCAGATCGATTAGCTGCTGTTGAGTATGTTCTTACTCAAGCTGTGCATGATTATCCTCCCGGGATGTTTGCATTTATTGGACAGACTGAAATGTAATGTAAGGTCCACTGCGCAGTGCACACTAAAAAGCCAAGGGAATGGGAAAGGTTTTACACATCATTGAATCAAAAGTTTCCCTTGCTGAAGAACTGTGCACAGGAGATAGTGCCTGGGGTATGAAAAAGCCATCCCAGAGGATGGGTAACAATCCTTCGGAGATCAGAGAGATTTTCTTTTATTTTTTCTTTATTTTCCCTGCAAAGATATAAATAGAATGAGTTTTGGGCTGACAATTCAAGCTCTATGGCAGCATGGGAAGACTTGTAAACCAGTAAGAGCTATCCTACTTGGTGGGATCTTAGAGAAAAGCGAAGAGAAACCTTTGCATGGCTCAAGTCTTTGATGAAGTGTCTGACTAGACAGAGCCTGAGGCAAACCCTGAAATCTTGTGTGACAGAATCTGCCATAGCCAGAAAACAGCAAGTCAGCTGATAAGAAGGTGAAGAGAAATCTTTCTAAATCAAGAGCATTAAAAGTTTATTTTTAAACACTAGTCTTTTATGTTGGTTTGGTTGGTTGTTTGGGGTCACTAGGATTCCATTTATGCTTCTAAATAATAGTATTGTTTGCATAAGGAACATT
>JAOEGS010009357.1:40481-54906 GCA_025447755.1 Corythornis vintsioides | reverse complement strand
TCATTAAAGCCCATGCCCTATGTTCCCAAGACTCAAGTACGGCTTAAACATCAGGGAATAGTCTTAGACATGCTTAACCACTCCTTCAATTCCTTAATTACTTGCTTATTTCTTTTTTTTGGGTTCTTCTCCAAAATTTTTCTTCAAGTAGTTGTGAATGCATTGTACTTGTTATATTTTTAACAGCTGCTTCCCATGGTTGTGTTTTCTTTCAGCAGTTCATAATTATCAGGTAAAAAAAAAATAGTATCTATTAAGATGGTTTCATGCTTCTCATTTTAAAAAAGGAAACACACGGAGTACTGTAAATTCCATATTTATTTTTGCAGTTGTCTTTAATGTATCTGAAGAGGTTAAACTGTACAAGCATAACACCTTAGTGGAAAGTGGAACATCTTTCTCTAGTATAATTGGGCCTTATTTACCAGTTGAATGAATATATACAGTAGTATACATAATTTATATATATAGTATATAGCAAGTTATATAGTATATAGCACATAGCTAATTTGAAGGGGGGTAAAAAAAGAAGGGTTAGGGGGAGACCTCGAAGATCACCTTGAAATAATTGTCACAGCTTTGGAACACATAAGAATCTTTGCCTTTATCCAAGACCACCACCCAAATACTGACTCTCTGAAGAGAATGGCATCATCTAGGTTTTTTATCCCAGCTTGATCCACAAATCAACATTTGAAAGAATGCCCTTTCCTCCAAATAATAAAATGCCTTTATTGTTGTACTCTTTTGCTGCTTTGACCCTTGTGATGGTGTTGATAACCTGCTATTGATAGTTTAATTTTGTGCTCAAAGATTTGGCCTCAAAAGTCTGCATTAGCATAGCTGAAAATTCTTGGACAGGTCTATAAAATTAAATGCATACTGTATCATGAAGTGTAGCATGGTTAAGAAAACAAAAACCCTCTAAAATATGTCTTTTGTCTCACAGTTATTCATCAAACTGCCTGATTTGATTCCCACTAACTTCAGAGGGAACAAGACCAGGCTTGTTACCCTCCCAGCATTGTACTCCTCTCTCTCTCAGTTGTATTTCATATGCCATTAAGCTTGTCACTTTATATTCCAGGCCCTGGAAAGAATGTTTTCTCTCTGCTATCAGTGTGCATTGGGGCTGTCATCCCACGCAGTGAGAACCTTGAAACAGACATTGGATTTGAGGAATTTTGGACTTATTAGCAATCCTTTCTTCTTATCCTAGTGCTTGCTGCTCTGATGAAATGAGGCTTCTCAGGAGTGGATTAATGGTAAATTTTAATGCATCAGTAGCACTTGTAGGACTGGCTGTTTTGAATTTGTCAGATTAAGCTCCTCAATTTACCTTGAGTTTAAAATGTAAGCATTTCAATACTAAAAACTATTTTCCTCCTGTCTATTATGTACTAAATTCCCTTCTTTGCATCCTACACCACGTATTAAATGAGTAGCAGGGTGCTTGGCTGGTGCTGATACACAAGATTTTTATGATAGCTTCTACAAAATTATGGTTGAAGGAGGAGAAAAAAATGAAGGGAAAATTAAATCAAGTTATTCTAGGTCACACCACAGCTAAAAATAAATACAAAGTTTGCTGCCAGTGACACAAAGGTAAACATGGGAAGTGCTGCCAGCTGGTGGGGGACACCAAAGCAAAACATTTTTGCAGTGATTTACAATAGGATCAGCTCCAGCTTCAAGACCAATGGGCTGTGGAAGTGCATATTAAAGTGTGGAACTTAGTAAAGCAGTTATTTATCCATTTAGGTTTCAAAGGCATAACAAAAGATGTACTTTGGGAGGATCTGATGATATAGTTTTTTAATCTCTTCATTGTTTAGGGATAAACATCTACATATATAGTTGTAGAAAATGCCATAGTTACAGCATTGCTCTGAGTCTGCATCAGAATTGGGATTTAGTTCTTCAAGGAGGCTAATGAAAACTTGGGGGTGGAGTGGTTCCCAAGAAGAGATTTCTTGTACTCAAAACTAATAATACTTGAACTCATTTGACTGAAATAGTATGGTAATGTGTGAAAAATGATGGGGAAAATAAGTACTATATAAAACATTACAGGCACTAACCTTTAGGGAGAATTATATTTGGAATAAATATTGTATGTTTGCATCTAATTGTATTCAGCTTTACAGCACTATTAAATGAAGTACATCCATAAATACCAGAACTGGCAGGGGAACAGTGTTTCCACCTATTAGAGGAAGATGTAGGTCTGAATTTGTCATGTACATTTACACCACTCACACTTGTGAACAAACGAAATGAGCCTAAGTAGGGTTGTTTGGTTTTTTTTCCGTAAAATCCCTGTTTTAAGTATAAATTGCACAGGGCCGTCTATTACTGCCACCTACTGACGAAGTCATAAATAGAAAAAAAAATACCAATGTCAATTTAGAAATGACCTCGAAGGGAGGTTTTCAGTTTATTTCAATTAATCTAATAAAGAGATGTGCAATTTTTTTTTTCAGTGAAAGGAAGGACCGAGCCAGACTTTATAGAAAAGAACCATCATGACATAAAAAAACCCTTTCAAGTAGAGATCTTTAAAGAACTTTTGCATGTAACTGCCTCTCTCTGGAAAGTGTAGCTCATGTGACTTTTGGCTGTAAAATTATCCTTAACTTTCTTGTTACAAAGACTTCAGTGCCACGGTTCTTGTGCTGATTCCAGACTGAGAGCTTTCCCCCCTGGAGAGCACACCAGCTTTTATCCTGCTCATCAGAACACAACACACAGTTTTCCTTATCTGCATTGCTGATCAGAATATGTTTGGCATATCCTTGAGAGATCAAGAGAAAAAAACTTTAGACACTAAGATCTTAATGAAAAAATACCTCAACAGAAAGTTTGAGAAGATAAAGGATGCTATAGATTATAATAATAGCCTCTCAGAGGTCTTTTCTTTCCTGGACAGCACATGGTATGTTTTATTCTGGGAGTTTGCTTCAGAGTTTGGAAAACAACTACAGAGAGTAGCTATGAGATATCTACACGTGAGAGATTAAAAGGCCATAGAAGTGATTACAATTTTGCCCACACCAGCTGAACAAATACTTGCAACAAGGATGTGAACACATCTGAGGATCTTTAAACAGAATCTGAATAAATGAAAAAACCAAAAACATTAAAAGATGGTTAAGGAAGGTAAGTTAAGCACTCACTTAAGAAATGTCAGAGTTAAATTTCCTTATGCATCTTCCATTTGCCTCTCTCATTTGTATGCACTAGTATTCTGGATTGCCACTGCAGGAACTCCCACAAGGCACAGTATAAGCAATGCTCAGTTAATGAGCAGTTACTCTGATACTATTTTGGTGTCTTTATTCATTGTGTAGCCCCAGGCCTGATTTACTCACAAATTCTGCTTTCAGTGTAGAACTATTCCCTGATGAGCTTCTCTGCTTCACAAAGTATTTTCACAGTGTCCTGGAAGAAGGTGAGGGTGGAACTGTTCCCAGCTGACAGTCAGCAGGACTTCCTCTAAACCTTATTCTGTTCTGTACAAGCATCTTGAATCCTTTGTGCCACTGGTTAAAAATAACTGTATACTGCCTGCACATGAAGCAGTTAACTAACCCCACCAGCTGGCTGTGGCCTGGTTATTGGACATTTGGTGGTGGTCCAGTTCTCTGCAAAACGTTCCCCTGTTTGCTGTCTCAAGTGGGCCTGTTGAGATTTAGCTGCTACCATGCAGGTGCTTTGGAGCCCAGTTTATTTCTGATTGGCATGAACATCACAAGGAGTCACTCGTAAGACTGTGAAATTTATTACTACTGTATTGGGATATTTGGATAACTGTGATGTTCTGCAAGCCAGTTTTGGATGGTAGTAATCAAATCTTGTTAGACTGGGTCTGATTAAAAAAAAACCATCCATCTGAACAACAATTTCTTTCCAGAAAGATGACAAGGATATTCTAATCTCCCTTAAGATAGCACAAGGAAGGTATCCACGGGCAAAGTCTTGAGTCCTGCCTCCAGTGCACAAGTGAGCACAGGCTTTAGTGCCACACTGACTTCCCCAAGCTTTCCACTAGCATCCCTTCATGCCTGCCCACCCCTGTTCTTAGAGCTGGCTGGTCACATACCAGTGACTTTTTCTTGCTGCTGCTAATGATGTAAGTTGGCAGGCCTGTCAGCAAGACAGCCTGTTTTCCAGAGATCATTTTTTTTTCAGGATGCCTTTGTCTGTCCTCAGGAGACCCCAGCAAGACTGATGGCATTAGGCACTTGGGCATTAACAGGCAAAGCTGAGGAGTCTGGGAACTCCTCTGCATCTGCACTTCATCCGAATCAGAAAGTTGAAAGGGCAGGCAGGGAGACATCTCTGCTGCTTGGGAACATAAACAACATCTATTTCTTATAAAGATCCTAAAGAAGGTAAGGAAAGGATTATCATTTCTCAGGAGATACAGTGAATCTGTTTAGGTTATGAACACCAGGGGGAAAAAAAACCCTTAAGAACAAAAAAACCACACTCATGGGATGCAAATTTACAACCCTTTAAACTAAAAAAAAATCCTCCCACAACATCTTTTAATATTTTTTTTTTCTTTAAGCTCCTGAAGACGCAGTGATTTTGTGAAATCTATCAGTATTACTGCAAGGTGTGGAGAAATTTAAGCAGATGGTTGCCCTCTTGGCAGGTCAGTCAGTAGCTACCCGGGTTCTCCAAGTGGTTGCTGTAGGTAACACGCGATGCTGAGCTTGGATTATCGCCATTTCCTAACACTTCAGCAAGGACAGGAATGCTACCATTGATTCTTGGCCCTGCTCCAGCCGCAGTTAAGGACACTTTGATTATCTAACCCCCCCCCATTGGAATTTCAGTCAAATAAACGACTCCACAAACAGCTCGCAGCGCCGCTGCGGTTCTCTGCTAAAGCGAAGCACTCTCTCCTCTTCATCGCTAGAACTAGGATTGTTCTGGAAAGCTACTTCGTTCCTAGACGGCGACTTTTCAGAAGGGGCGTTCAGCAGACAAGCGGGAATAGAGTTAAAAGAGTTCCCACGCCGCACAGCAGCGGCTGGGAAGCGAAGCCAGCGGCTTGAGGAGCGCTCCGTGAGCACAAGCCGCTGCTACCACCCCTACCCGCTCCCTCCCAACATCAGCCCTCCCCCTGCCCTTTAAACCGTGAGCTCCAGCCCTTCCCCCAGCCCCGCTCCCGCTCAGCTCCGCCCGTCGAGCAGCTCCCCCGCAAGCCAGCGCTGCCTCTCCGTGCGCCGCAGCCTCCCGCGGCATTGTGGGGGCTGTAGGCAGCCGCTTCTCCCGCCACAGCCGCCGCTGCCCGGAGCGACCGGGGCGGGACTGCAGCTCCCGGCGGCCGCGGGGGCAGCGGAGCCCGGCCCGGCCCGGCCGAGAGCGGCGGCGCGGGGAGGAGCCGCGGGGCAGCCGAGTCGGCCCGTTCGCCCCGGCGCCAAACGGAGGGAGAGGTCGGCGCCTAGGGGAAGGGGAAGGGAGCGGCTGCGGCGGCGGCCAATGCGAAACTGGCTGCTGCTGCTGTGCCCCTGTGCGGTCGGGGTCGCGCTGCACCTCTGGCTCAGCTGCCCCGGCGGCCACCCGGCAGGTAGGGGGGAAAGAAGCGGCGGAGAGCGGGGGATGCCCGGGGTGCAGGCAGCACGGGAGGTCGGGGCTCCTCCACCCCCGGGAGCCTGCGGAGGGGGAGGTCGGAACCGCGGGGCTGGGAGCGCCTCTGGCTGCCGGGTTTGGGGGGCAGCCCTCCGGGGACGAGCTCCCGCGGTGGGTTCGTGGATAGGTGAGGACTCGTTCGGTCGAGAACAGCGTTGGGTGATTTCAGTGCGAGGCACCGGCCACGGCTGTCGGGGGTGGGTTGCAGTTTTCCGTGGGGCAGCGGGAAAGATGCTCACGGGCAACTGTCCCGTGAGATGCGTGGGAAAGAGGCTCCCACCAATTTCACTCGTGTCGCATCGTTCCGACCAGTGGCTCTTTGTGCTCCGACGTGTTCTCCTTAGCGGTCTTTAGAACCCCTGTAGTGCATAAAGCTATTCATAGGGTCGGGTGCGATCCGACGCCAGGGAAATCAGACCCCCCGAGGGCTGCCGTTGTGCTCCACATGGAACGAGTTGTAGTTTTCACGCCACGGATCTGTGTGCTTGGTAGAAACGGGCGTTTGTTGGACAGAAACTTCTGTCAGCTACCCATAGGTGCTGTTTGATGTGGGGCATCAGAAAAAATCAGGAAAAAATAATAGTGGCTTTATTTTACTTGAAATGTTTTTAGAACCCTGTTCAGCCACCCAGCAGCCCCCAGCAGCCTGTTCCCTGCCAAAGCCCCCACTTGGTGACTGGTACCTGTTCCTCATGCAGAGCTGTGAGCACAGCAAGAGTCTGCTGGTTTCCAGTGGCAGTTAATTGCTCAGGTGTGAAAGTAGCAGGGCCAGTGCAGTTGTGTGAAAGCTGAGGAGTTTTATGGGTGTCTCTGGCTGTCTTCTGGCCCTTGGGTGTCCAAAGAGCAGTGGTCATCCTTGAGCACTAGCTCTTAGCTTGAAATGCATGTGGATTGCCTGGCTTTGTTCCACAACAGACTGTTGCTTTTGTAACTTCAGTGCCTTGACTTGGAGCAGGCAATGTGGAATCTCACCATGGACTTTCCTGCAGAAGTGTGTTTCCTACTAATGTTTGTAAAGAAAATGACAAAGTTTCTCAGCTGGGGAGGGAGGGAACAGCTGTGCTCTGTAGAGACTCCCTGTTCCCAGCAGCTGGAGTTTGTTTGTCACTGTGAAACATGTCACTTTCAATGATGTAGCAGTGTTTTTTTCTAATACCTAAGGAATACATGTACATTTTGTCTGTGCAAGGCTTATTTGGGTGTAACTAAATATTGACTAAAGTATTCACACTGAGGAGAGAGAAACTGTTGCCTCCTATGAAAACAGAACTTCTGTCATCTGTAGGAAAATGCTCAGTACTGTCCGTGTGCTGGCTCTTCATAGGCATGGTCCTTGCATGGTGGTTAAAGAGTCTGCCTGTTAGCTTCAAAGTACTGCAAAATGGACAGGCTGTAGCTGTGGCTGCCTTGACAGGGGAAAGAATGATGAGCTAAGGGACCTCTTTTATCTCCTATGTTTTCTATATTCTATTTTTTAATTATTCTCAGTGGTTTAGGAACACTAATGAATTCATATACAAGAATAAGAAATATCCCTATTTAGCAAAAGGCTGCTTGATTCCACAACTATTTAAGAGGATCTGGCACTGCATGATAAAGCCAATTGTGTTTCATTTGATTATTAAGGTTTTGGGACCTACTACCTGGTATCACTGGTATGAATAAAAATCACATTAGCTCACAGGACAGTGTTTTACAATAGCTTGAGACATTAAAAATGCATTATTTGTGTATTCTTTGGTATTTCTGTGCTATGTCTGTGTCTCTCAATAGTCGTGTAGTTGTCTCAACAGTTGCAAAATTAGCTGCCAGTGGCAGTCAAAGGCAGAGTGAGCAGCAGGTCTATTTTTAGAGGAGTTTAATTCCTCTCTCAATAGTCATCTTGCAAATACAGATTTGTTTAAAAGTCGATAACCTGTTTTAGTGATATTTTTAAATCGTTTTCTTTTTACCTTGACATCATTGACTTGGTCATATAGGACTGGAATAGATACCCCTGGCCATCAATTCTGCTTATTTTTTCTAAAAAGCATCTCTTTATCTCTGTCTTAAAATGGCAGCTGGGCAGTCTACATTTATTCAGTGAAGAGTTGGGGTGGCTTTTTGTTTGTTGACTTGGATTCCTAGCAGTCTTAGGAAGAGGCTGTTCCAGAAGCTTGTTCCCATGATGAGAAACATTTTCTCATTTCTGGCCTAAACTTACTTGTAGCTGGTTTGTGTCCTCCTGTTCTTAAGCTTTTCAGTTAAAAGAATCTTTCTCCTCCTTCAGTTACACCTCCATCATGTCACCATAGAGATCCAAAGCATCTGTTTTAAACCTTTGCTTTCTTAAGCTGACCAATTCAGGTGCTTGTACTGGCAAAATAGCCTGTCTGGAAAGCAGGTTTTGTTGTCTGTGGGTCAGATGACATTCCATGTAACCAGTGTTCCAGATTTCACTCATTCCAGATACTTCTCTTCCTCTATTGGAAGTGTCTCCTTCAAGAAAACCTTCTGAACTACCCCATGTGAAGAGCCTGTGGTCTGCCTGCCTGCTTTGGTCCTCAGTTCTGTCCCTCCCTGTGCAGCATTCTGACTTTCCCTGTGTTCATGATCCCTTTCACCTTGGTGTTTTATTGGAAATAAAAAAAAAAAAGGATTTGTTCTGAGACCAAAGACAGCTGCTTGAGTGTCCTGATGTTGGTGGCTTCCTCCTTTCTTCTTTCTCATCAGCTAATGGGGCTGTAATTCACACTTCCAAGTGCAGCAATGTGCTTTTAGGTTTAACTGAAATCCTTGTCTTGTTACAAACAAGTGCTATCCAAAGGAAGTTTGTGAGTAGGAAGCTTAGTTAATTTGTGTAAAAAAGATAAATGCTAATTATAAAATGACCTCAGAAACTTGAGAAGGAACAGACAAACCTGCTTTTAGCACTCCAGGTGGATTTGTTGCTAATTGTAGGTTTCAACTGATGGCACAAGTCTTACTGAGTAGGAAATTACTCAGTGTAGGGCTTCAGTTACAGTGCCTAGTCAGAAAGCCCCACACATCGAGTGTAATATCAGCTACTTTGCTGATGCTAATGCCCTTTAAGATGTTATTCCTGTTCTATTTCTGGGGGTGTGTGGCAGCTAAGAGCTGGCCCTTTTGATTTTGTTAGGCTCAGTCTTTTACTAGTGAATAATTATGCAACAGATTCCAAACCATCTTTTTTCTAGAAGCTGCTTCTGTGCCATCTGCTGTCCTGTGGTTTCAGCACCCACAGCAGACACTGGCCTGGTGGCACTGTGTACAGGGATGCTTAGGCTGGCATTTGGTGCTCTGCCTTGAAGAATTGGGGCTGTCCTCCTCATGTGCTTGACAGGTGAGAGACAAGGAGTTTAATCTGCTTTTGGCTTTTCAGTACAAAATGCAGAAACAACCTCTGAGGTTCTGAGTGATGCTGTGCTCTGGAAGGAGAAATGCTGCTAAAATGTGATCAATTTCTGAAGATGATGTCTGAAATCTGTTAAGCCTGTCTTGTCTTGGTCACAAAGTCACTTCCATCTTTTGTAGGCATGTAAAGACTAAGAGGCTGGTGGCCTTGGAGATGGAAACCTTCCATCAACAGGTCAGGTTTGTCATTGGCAGTAGCTGCTTACAAAGCCAGTTCTCCCCAGTCTTTATCTATGAGATCTGTGTTCCAGGGGTGGGACACTGCCAACAGAAACAATCCTTCACCTTTGATGGGCATGACATATGGACAAAGAATCCACAAGAGAGCCAACAGATGCTTTTGCTGTTCCCAGTTTTGACTGGAAGTGTGCAAGTGCTGGGTCATGAACGGTGTTTGGAGCAGCAGCATCACTGATGTCCTGGATTTTGAAGGGAATGCTGTTGACATTAAAAAAGCAGACCCCAAAATTCTGCCTACAGAGATTTTTCTCTTTGAATTAGGCTGGTTTCAAAGTGTGTTGAAAGACTTGTCTGTCTCGGGGAGTACTGTGCTCTTGCAGCAACCAGGGGTGCACATCTTGGTGGCTTTTAGCTGGGGTATGAAATAGGTAGAGCAGGGGGGTCCTGCAGCTCTGTTTGCAGAGAAAAGTGTGGTGCAGATGAACTACAGCACATTAAGTGAAGAAGATTAGAGGGGAGAAAAAAGCTTCTTTTGCTTTTTGTTTTATTCTTTATCTGCATGTCAGCATTCTGTGAATACAGACCTTTATATTCAGTTAATTTATTTCTTTGTGTTTGTTTGAATGAAGAAAAGGGCATTAAAAACCAGGAATATGGTTGCAAAGTTGCAAGAATAGGCAGAGAGAACCTGGAATGTGTGGGAGTTGTGTTGTTTCTTTTGGTTTGTTTTTGTTTTTTTTGAGGAGTGTTGTTCCTTTTTAGTCTTTTGTTTTATGAAGTGGATTAGTTGAGGATATTCTAAGTAACTTCGACCTGGCCTACTTAGTTCCATCCATTGCTTATTAAAAAAAAAAATATTAAAAAAATAGGTAGCAGAAAATAAAAAGCTCCTCTGTGGAGCTCACTGACACTAAGACAGTCTCCAGGGGATGTTCTGTTACCTGTAGAGCAGGTGAGGCTGCACTGCTGTGTTTCTCAGTGCAGACTCTCATTTAGAGTTTTTATTTTGGCCAGTCCACTCCCATGAAATGTGGGAACTTAATCACTTTGGGGACTGCACACTAGTCAAACCTGACTGGCAAATTCAGCAGCTGGTAGGGGACTTGGCAGCAAGATCACACTTACCTTGTTTGTTGACAAAATCAAGCTAAATAATCTCTCAGTCATTTCATCTCCTTATAATGCCAGTAAATATCATTAACAGCTTAACTTGACATTTTACTTGAGAATCAGTCTCCCAGGATGAAGAGATGCACTTTAATCTTTGCACTTTGGGATTTGGAACACTTCAAGAGCTGCTGAGGTGGTTAAAATCTGACTAGGGCCAGCAGACCTCCTGTCCTCAGTTGCCTCTTTCAGCAGGATATCACCTCTGCATCCTTAGCATCAGCTTTTAAGGGCACAGCTTTGTGCTCTATATATGCACTCGTTTACATTTGTAATTGGAAAATATCAAGGCTTAATTATTTTGTACAAGCAGTTCAAGGTAGGAGTGCTGTAGTATGTATTTTTAAAGCCCATTACCCACGCTTAAAATTTTGGCCTGAGAATGCATAAAAATAGAACCTAAGATGAGCAAGTTTGGTCTTCGGTGGCAAATATTGATTATATCAATTGTTATTTTTGACTTGGAGGTCAGCAATGTGTTCTTTGAAATTATGCTGCATCAGAGCATCTCTGTGCACATATCTGAATTATCCTTATAAATGAGTAATAACTTTAGTCTTTTTCTGTGCCTTTCAGTTTATCTCCCATTTTTCAATATTGCCAATTCAGAGAGACTTACTAAGCTAATTTCCTGCAAGTTTAGCAAGTGTTTGTGTTATCCCTACTTCTCCATAGGAAGTACAAACATTTGCTAAGAAGCAGAGCAAGCAGATATCAGTTTTTTGATGAAATGAACCTTTTTTTTTTTTTTTTATGATTTTTTTCCCCCCCTCCCATTTTCAGTGGTTTTAAAAGTAAAATGGCATAACCCTTGGGACAGAGAGGACAACCTTCTGAATATGTTTTGTGTGACAATTTCTTAGTTTTGTTTACTGTTTAACTTGCTTAGCCCACTGCAGTGGCAATTCTGTTCCTTTGCAGCATCCCAGCTTCCCAGCATCCTTGCTTTGGAGAGGCACTTTAATTATTTCTTGCAACTTGTAACAATACCTGCATCTAATCAATTTTTTTTTGGTCACTTTGTGTTTCTAGGTCCACTGGCCTTCTTTCCTCAGTGGAAGCTGGAACATTATGATGTTATTGTGGGTGTTCTGTCAGCAAGACACAACCATGACCTGCGCAGTGTTATAAGGAACACTTGGGTCAAGCACCTGAAACAACACCCTGCACTGAGCCAACGGTATCTTGATGGTGATGTGGGGCTTGCTAGTAGTGGGGAGACTTAAATATCTTCATTTTATCCCTTTTTTTTTCCTGTTTGGTTTTCATTTGTTTTTTTTTTTGTTGTTGCCTTTTGTTGTTTGTTTGTTCTTTCTTAACTATTTCTTACTTTTGCTTTATTTGTGAGCATCTTGTACACTTGATATTTGTGTCTGGTTTGGTTTATTTTGTTTTTTAAATCTGCTTAGTGATACTTAAGAATGCTTCTTGTCTTGGGTTGTTCCTGGTTTTTATACCAGGAGTAAAATGTAATTTACTGTTGTGTCTTTGCATTTGGTTGCCACTGTGCATTAGTGACTACCCCTTTTTTGTGCTGTAATTTATGCTTTGTGCAGTAAGCAGCTTGAAATACTTAGTAGTCCAGGATACCTGAAAGCAAGCAAGGATTTCATTTGGTGAGAGAACCACAAAAAAACCCCTCTTCCAACAGCCTCAACTGGAAATTCAGGTTTATTTTCTGTTGCACCAGGTGCACTAAAATGCTGCAGGGTAACAGAGCAGCAGAGCCCTTCCTGATGCTTGCATAGACCTGACAGTCTGCAGACAGCTGAGAGAAGTTCTGCTGCAGTCCATCCCTAGAAACACTGTCTTCTTGACAGGACTTTCATCCTGGTACCTGCCTCATGCTGAAAGCCATTAAATGCTCAGTAATTTGGTGTCAGCATGCAGCTTGGAGTGAAGCACAGTCATTTCAGTCACCTACAAATGTGGCCTTTCATAGCTTCTGTGGAATCTTTATCTGCTGGTGAAAGGTTGGGCTAAAATGCATCCTTCATACAGCTCCTGACTGCAGCACAACCATGGCTGGGGCTGGAAAGAGCAGCAAAAAAACCAAAAACAACCTGTTGTTTTGCTTAAAACGGAGATATTTCATTGTAGCAGGTAGTCTGGAGTCTTTGATCCTTCTTTAATGCTCTGTCTTTTTTCTTAGTATTTTTTTTCATATAACCAAAGAGCCTATTGACTGCAGAATATTTAAATAATGCTTTGAATCAAGTAACAAAGCCAGACAGCAAAGGGAGGTCTTCAGGATGCTTCAGTGTTGCTTTTGGTCTTTTTTCTGTTTAATGTGCTGTCTTGAGTCCCACTCTAATTGTCAATCTTCCTGTGTCCTTATTATGAAACATTAAAAACACTGATGTGGGTTTGTAATTGAGCCCCTGTCAATTTGAGAATTAATGTGGGTCCTCTACATACAGATTCTCATTGCTGATTAAAGAGTTCAGAATCTTATACCTTTGAGACACGGGCTGTTGTGATGAAATACATTTATTGAAGCTGGAGGGAGGAGGGAAGAGAACTGGTGTTAATAAAACCAAATTATTTTAGTGTCCTTGTCAAGTTTATAATAGGTGCACAAGGTTGTGCTGTGCCAGTGGAGGACAGAGAAGACCCCTACTCCTGCAAACTTCTGAACATCAGTAACCCAGGTATCAAATCTAATTTGAAAAGAGAACTAATCATCTTTTATGGGAGTGGTTTGATGTGCCAGTATTGAAAATAAATTAAAAAAAGTATAAATCTTCATGTAACTGCCATGTGCAGATGTGAAGGGGAGGCCATTGGCTGATAATTTGCATTTTCCCTGCACTGGGGGACAGTTTCTCCCACATGATGTATGTTCTTTCTTGATCCCTGAGTAAAATGAATTTAGAGAGCTGGAATGGGCCAGTCCAGTATCATATATGAAGAAAGTAGCAGCACACCAGAGCATCAAGTGTCAGATGGACTTCTCTGGTAACAGAGTGGATTCTAAGCAAGCCTGCCTGATGAGCTTTTCAGATCTGCTCTAGAGAGTGAACAACTAAGAAATGAACCACAGGGAAAAACAAAATGCTGCCATACAAAAAATTCCTAACTAAAATAGTAAATTCTCCCTGTCACTTTTTAGTTTCCATTTAATTTTTGCTTTTGAATTGGGTTAACTAATGACTGCTTGGCACTTAAGCCAGTGCTTCACCAGAAAGTAAAACTTCTGTTACTCTCTTTTTGGAAGGCAACATCCACTGCTTAACCCATCTCTCAAAAAGCAAAAGTGATAGCTATTGTACCTCAGAGCTCAGGGGGATGATCCTGCCAAAAAGGAGGCAGCTGCATTATGAGGAGGTGTACACAGTTTTGATACACTCATTATTTTATATGCAGATATACATTAATATGCAGATATTAATGCAGCTAAATATACTTTTTTTAATCTTCACTCTGTGGATGTATTGTATTTCTGGTCTTTTCCTTGTGGATATGCAAGCATTGACTGGCAGTTGCTGAATCATTCTTCAGTTTCTCTGCTGCAGTCTGTGGCCAGTTGTATTTTCTTCTCCTCCAGCATCTTGTGCACTTGAGAGCTGTGCTAATTAATAGGAAACCTTTGCATGTATCCAATGTACTTTCTATTCAATGTACTGTGAAGTCTTCACCCATCACCCTTGTCCTTTCTTTTTCATAGTTTTGAATCAGGAAATTGAAGCTTTCAGTCTCCCAGAGGATGCTCCTTCTGTGCTGTCTGAGGACAGAGTGGTCAGTGTGAACTTCCGTGTGCTTTACCCCATTGTCATCACCAGCCTTGGGGTGTTTTATCAGGCTGATGGGGTGGGATTCCAGAGGAACATCACTGTCAAACTGTACCAGGCAGAACATGAGGTAGAGTATTGTAGTTACCCTTTGAAAGTGGGTTAAAGCATGTTGTTTCTTTACTGAGGGTTAAGTTCTTACAGAAAGCAACATGCTGTCTTGATTATTCAGAATAGAAGCATGTCACTGAGTAGCATATGAATTGCATTTTCCCTCTGTTGCATTGGAA
>JAOEGS010009357.1:9009-28803 GCA_025447755.1 Corythornis vintsioides | reverse complement strand
CTGGAATGTCTCCAGAGCAGGAGACTCCACAACCTCCCTGGGCAGCCTGTTCTGCATCGTGGTGCCCTGTGCTGCACTCTCTCCAGTAAACTTGCTAAGAAAACTTGCTGAGGGTCACTCTGTCCCCTCATCCAGGTCATTGATGAATATATTGAATAATATTTGACCCAGCACTGGCCCTTTGGGGGACTCCACTAGTTACAGACTCTGCTCTGCTGCCCACAACTCTCTGGGCTCTGTCCTTCAGCCAGTTCCCAATCCACCTCACTGCACCATCACTCAGTGCCCACTTCTCAAGCTTGGCTGTGAGGATCCCATGGGAGACAGTATCTACTTCTTCCTCATGATGTTGTTCATGATCAATGTGAGTTGTCAGCTGGGTTGGTAGGTGTCCCAGAGCTGTGTCTAAACCTCTCACATCTCCCCTGGTCTTCAGTTTCAGGCTGAACTGGGCAGTGGATCGCACTGGGAAATGGCAGGAGCTGGAGTACCCGAGTCCTGCCTACCCAGCCTTTGCCTGTGGATCTGGCTACGTCATCTCCAAAGACATTGTTGAGTGGCTGGCAAGCAACTCGGGAAGATTAAAGACATACCAGGTACTTGGGTCAGTTTTTCTGTGTGGAAGTGGTCTGGGGAGCAGCATCTGTGCTGGGCAAGGGGGAAAGAACACTGTTCAAGTGTTGTGTTCCCTGGGCTGCTGCTGGATTCTCGCAGAGCTTTTGGTCCCTGTGTGTAGTGTCTGTTCTAGGTCAAAGCACAGCCACTTACCTTGGACTGAAGACCTCTAGAGCTGTAATCTTGGTTTTTGTACTCTCAAGAACAATGAATTGCCACAGAAAAGCTGAGAGCATTAATAGAACACCTCTAAAAGAGTCAAACATAGATTTTTGTAGCTGCCTTTTTTACCATTGGTACACAATTCATCTTATTCCAGTTCACAAGGTCAGGCTTTATGCCTTCCTGGTGCTAACAGCTGCATTCTTGTTTGTTGTCTCAGGGTGAAGATGTGAGTATGGGCATCTGGATGGCAGCTGTAGGACCCAAACGATATCAAGTAAGTCTGAAGAAATTCCACCCCCCATGTTCTCTGAATAGGTCTAGTAGGTCAGAGAGGGACATATCCCTCTAGGTGGTGACCTCTGTGTGCAAAGTTTGTTGCTAGAAGTGATGAAAACCCAATTCCTGGAAGTAGAGATTGTTGAAGACTGAATTCTCTGTAAGAAAAATGCTTGAACTGATTCTCTCTGTGACAGGATAGTCTGTGGCTGTGTGAGAAGACCTGTGAGAGTGGTATGCTGTCTTCCCCCCAGTATTCTCCTCAGGAACTGAGAGAGCTCTGGAGATTAAAGGAACTGTGTGGGGATCCTTGTAGGTGTGAGGAAAGATGATGGACTTGCCCTGGAAGGCAGGGTGGTGTGTACCCATCACTGCCAAGGGGGTGCTTGGATTCACTCTTGGCTCAGTAAGGAAGATGAAGGGATCTTTTAATGCTGGGTTTCAACTAAAGTATAACAATATTTGCACATCCCTTTTGATAATTACAAGTGGACTGGTACTATTTTCTATAGTATAGATGTTGATCTGACAAAAACCAAAATGTTTAAGATAAAAAAAAAAATTCCTTTTTATATAAAATCAAAGACTACTTGTCATTAATAAATGCACATTAGAATGCTAACTAGCCTGTCCTTTGTAAATGAAAGTAATACTGATCTAACTCAGTACAGAGCTGGACCAGGATTCTGTGGACAGCTGTGCTCAGCTGCAGGGCATCTGGTAAGTCAGTTTTGCTGCAGCAGGTTCTGTGCTGTCTGAGGAGCTGCCCTGGAAAAGCTGGGAAAGCTTGAGCTTAGGATTTATGTTTAGTTTGTTCATACTGTCATTTTAGATAAAACCAATATCAGAGTTTGCTTATACCAAATCTTGAAGTACTGCAAACTTGGCCTGGTTAGGAGGGATTTCTGACAGCTCACTATGTTACCAGATATGAATCTGAGGGTACACAAGTGAAAGCAAAATAAGATTGAGGAACAGGGCACTGAAGAGTATAAAATAAAAAGCAATGCCTTGCAGTATGCTGAGGACTTGTTACACTCTGGTATGTTAATGCTGTAGGGTAAAGGTCTGTCAGATTTTGACCTCAGGTAGTCTAAGGCTGTGATGATACTTCTACAATTCCTGCTGTTTTACTTTTGTTTCCTTTAAACAAAAAGAGCAAATAGTCTCTTTCAGTGCAGCACCAATTTTGTCAAGTGCTCACAACTGAACAGTGTACTCAGTTCAATGAAGAAAACTCTCCCTGCTGCAGGGGGAGGGGTGGTAGGAAATCTTGGCAAAAGGGTTACCTTGAGTTTTATTTAACTGAAGCAGTATTTGATATCTCTGCAGACAATTCAGCCAAAAGCAAATGCTTTCACTGACACTGACTCTTAACTTCAGGAAGCTGAAAGCACTGGTGTGTAGCCCCTCTGGTGTCACCTATGAAATGCTCATAGTCCCACGTGTGCTGGCACAGGCTGGCCACAGTCTGCAGGCTCCCTGCTGCACTTCCAGGGTTGGCTTTTCCTTCAGGCTGTCAAGCAGTCCCTCCTCACCACCGTACCAACACACAGTCTCCATTCTCTATGGAGTAGAACTGCAGAGGCTTCAAGTCATTGTCCAGTTCCACTTCTTTTCCATCCAGCTAGAAGAAGAAAGGAGAAAACCTGATCAGACTTCAAACTGAAACCTGGTCATGTAAACCAAATACACTTCAGACTGCTTCAGTCAAGGAGAAGCTGTCATATTACAGGGATTAAATGAGGTCTTAAGTGACAGCAAGAAGACTGCCCTCCTTAAGTGAAAGCAGTCTGAGGAGGTGGTATTTTGGAGCATCTTATTGCTGGATTACCCATTTTTTTTTTAACTCACTTTAGAACTTTGGTAGGACAGTTTCAGTTCTGACCCAGGAACTTTGAGCAGGCGAAACAGCAACCCTTTGACCCTCTGAATAGTCATAGACTCTGCAAGGGGAAAGAAAGAATAATTAGGAGAATGCTGCTACCACTGAGCTGTAGCAAAGCACTAGTGTTCCAACTGTACTTGCTCATGGCAACAGTGAAAGGCTGGATTGCTGCTTCAGTTCTAACACTGCAATAATGTCTGTTGTACCTGGACCCATAACTGCTAATTAACTGAGAAAGGATTCATCTCTGGGGGCCAGGGCAGCAGCTGCTGCCACGGGTTCCATGCTTTGATCCCATACCCCAAATCCAGTGTCACTGCTTCATCATTGACCTTGCTTGAGTTTGCATTTGCTGCATCTAAACTAAGTGACCTTTGGGACACATACCAGTCAGGTTCTGACTATCTGCACCTGCCAACTGTTGCTTTCAGTTGTTATTACCAGGAATTGGCTTTCCCAGCCCAAAGAAATGAATGTCACCCTTCTTAGAAATGCTAGATGACATTAATTAGTCCCAAACAAATTGCCAGCAGAGTTGTAGAGTGGTTTATATTATGAGGTCAGTTACACAAAGGGATATTTTTTTTTTGTAATGGATCTTGACTGAGTAAATGTAGTTTGTTCCAGAGGTGATACCTGGGTTTGCAATAGATATACTCAATATTTTGTTTGAACTTTCACTTCTTTTGAAGCTTTATCTAAAGGCACAGCAATAGTGAGTTATTCCTGTAATACTACACATTGTACTTAGACAAATATTTTTCTATCAAACATTTTTGTAAAAGCTGTATCTGATTTTATGCAACTTGTGATAATAAACGTGATTTTTATTTTAGAATAAAGCTTGAGTCAGTCTCTTCTCTTAGACTCCATTCTGATAGGTGTTGCCATACCAGCAGTTTGATGGTCAGAAATATTACTTTTTCAAACCATTTCTACCTGTAACATTTCATTAGATGACAAAGTCTTAAGGGGAAGACTCTTCAGGAGGTGACCAAGCCAGAGGCAGCTGCTGTTCTTTCATACAGTTATTTGAAAGGGAGTTACAAATCAGCTGCTTAAACACAAGGAGCAAGACTTCTTACCTGGCAGCTTTTTCTCCACTGGCTTCTGCTCGGGTTTCTCAGGACATTTAATTGTCAAAGCTTAAGGAAGAATGGTGAGGCATTAGTGACTGAATGTTAATCCCTGTTCTGGCAGGAGTACAGAGGCTTTCTGGTCTGTTTTGGTTACAAATTGCTTCCCCTAGCTCAGCCAGATCTTCTTAAAAAAAAGTAGCCTGTGTCTGAGCAGCTAAGATAGCATTAGGCATTCTCTGAAAAATTAAAAATAATAAAGTTCTTATTGATCTTTGGTAAATTAGAGGAAATATTCTAGAAATAAATCTCTAATACTTAACATATTTTTTTGGAGCTTTTAAAAATAATCTGCACTGGAAACTGCTTAGGTTAAAGCACATTTTTCATGTATCTCAGAAGCACTGTACAAGCACATTTTAGGGAAGTTAATAATTATTTTATGGAGATTAAAAACCCCATTCACTTCTTCTGTCAGCAGGGAAACAAAGCTAAGTTACACCTCAGACTTACAAATTCACTAAGAATAGAGACAGCCCCAAACATCAACACTATGGTTTGGGGTTTTTTTAAAATGTTCTGAAGTTAGGAAGATATTTAAAAAAAATAATCAGAAAACAGTGTCAGTGTTGAGGTTAAATTCTCAAATGTTTTCTGTTGAGAAACTATTCACATTAATTAAGAAAGTCATTCAGCTTGGGTTGAGGGACAAATGAGCTTGAGTACACAGGAGAAGGCATCCAGTCAAGCTCATAGATCAGAGAAGCTGGAACTGTGATGTCTCCATGGCTCTTGAGCCTTTTGTTCTCCAGCTCCACCCAGGAAACACCAAGCACCTAAAATACTGTAAATGCAGACAGAACAATTTTGACCATTGCTGGCCTCTTACTCAGAAGCTGATTTTTCAGAGTCAAAGGCTGTTTTCCTTTCAGTTCTCCTTCTTCAGGTGCACCATATTCTGTGTGAAGGAAAGTGCACAGAAACATGAACCTTTCAATGACTTCAACTCAATCACAGCCCTAAGAGCTGTTAGCTCATGCACAAGCCTGCAGCCTCAGTTGCCTCAGCTGAGTATAGAAGGGCTCCTGCAGTGCAAAGTGCTGCAGCCATGAGCCTTACCAGCTGCTAGAGCACTGAGGAGGGTGCACAGGCACATGTGGCTGCCCCACAGCAGCAAAAGCCCTTTGCACACAGGCCTGCCAAGGGGTGGCCTTGCCCAAGGCAGGGGGAGCACGTGGGAAAAGCATCAACAGGAAAGTGAAGGGAGACCAACTCAGTGCTCCTGCAGTGCCAGAAATGAGGAAATGCTCATTCTGCTCTACTTGGACTTACTCAGGCAAAGTGCTGGGTATCTGGGGTGGGCAGCAAGGAACTCTTCACTTAGTTTGTTTTTCTCTGGGTCCCAATTTCCACCAGCTGCCAACCAGTCCTTTCCAAATATTTTGCGATAATCAAGCTCTGCTCCTTTCCTTTCAGCAGGGAGGATCTGTACTGACACAGCAATGGCACAGGACAGAATCAGGCAGCTTCCCAGAGAAGAAAATCTCATTCATGACAGTCAATTCTTGCCCTTATTTAGGTGGTCAGGTTGTTTTAATGCTACCAAAAGTCTTGCAAACCCTGTCACCAAGTATTGCCTGCTGCATCCATTCAGATTTTAGAGCTGTTAAGAATCTTACAGTCCCTACCTCCATGTATTGACTGGTCCATATAGTGAATTTCTAAGCAAAGATGTTGCTTGGATATTCACTATACAAACAAACAAACTGTAAACTGTTAAAATCCTTCAGTCAATTAATGTTTTTGCCCAGACTCAGCAATTTATTGACACAGCACATACCTCAGAGTTGTTCAAGACCTTCAGTTGGCTTATCTTGGCAATAATTAGCTGTCTCAGGGTCTCTGGATTCTTCTCTGTGTCCATGACAGGGTTACTGTGACAATTCAGTGACAACAAGCTTGGCAATTTATCCAGCTCATTGATAGATGACCACTGAAATAGAAGGGAAGAGGCTTTGGAGGAAACAGAAAACATATTTAACATTGACTTTTCCTATACAGTGACCATGACTGACACTTCTGGGCAGCAAAACCAAGCACTTTGATCCTGTTCATTTAGCAAAAAAACAAAACAACCCCAAAACAAACACACCCCACCCCAACAAACACCCAAACCAAACCAGGAACTACTAAGCACTTTAGATCATTAGAATTTGCAAGAGGAATTATGAGGTAGCAGAGGGGTATGACTAGCTATATGTTTGAGAAGTTAAATATTTAAAATATTTTCAATTATGCCTTGTGTGTTGATCAAAATATGCAACAGTTACCTCAGGATCTTATACATGCAATCACAGAATGTTTAAAGCAGCAAACAAGTTGCTTTTACACCAAGATTAATGCATTTACAAACTGTGAAACTATCACAATCTAACCTACCTGTGATATTTTATTGTCTTTTATTACAAGGTGCTTTAGTGAAGGAAACATTTTAGTCTTGCATCCTAGGAAAAGAAAAATATTACAAAACAATAGTGAGTATTTTAGATAAACAGAACTGTAAAGCTAGAAATAATTTTATTCTTTTACATACCAAATGCAGCATCAGGAAACTCTATAGAAGCTATTCCAGTGTTGCTAAGTTGTAGGTGTTCTAATCTGAAATTCAAAGATACAGTGATAACTGTAAATGGCACAGAAGACTTTTTGTAAAGAAATACTACCACTTTAAAAGAAAAAAAAACAAATAAAACTGAAACACAGCCAAGCAAACCAGAGACCTAATAAGCTTTTGACATGATGCATAGTCACTGACAAACAAGTGCAGGGGGCTGCACTAGATGCCCTTTGGAGGTCCCTTCCAGCCCTAAACATTCTATGATTCCATGGTGTGAGGTGCTGATGGTTGAGTGTCCATCACCAATCCTGGCCTCAGGAGTGACCTTGGATAAAACCTGTCATGTACTAATAAATAAAGAACTTAGTAGAGTGAGAAATAATTTCCTAAGTAGCTAAGCATCTGTTTCAGTCAACAAAGACTATGGAAATGAACATCCAAGACAAAGCAAATGAGTTTAACAGCTACCTGGGGAGATGTGCTATGAGATGCAGCTGATTGCCATCCAGGAGCTGGTTTTCTGAAAGGTCTAACAGCTTCAGGGTCTGAAGGACATTATCAGGCCTGCCACGTGGGTACAAAGGCAAACACAATGCAGAAAATCAAGTTATTTCTTACTGAAAACACTCATTTTCTGGATCTATGCAAGTAGTTGTGTCTAAGTGTTTCTCAGTACAGCATGTAAAGTCTGCATTGTGTATTTTGCAGTCATGGTGATGCAAACATTACAGGAATTAAACTCTTATCTGCTATCTAACTTTGCAGTGCATCAGTCTGACAGTGACTGACTTGTGTTTCCAATCTTACCTTTCCAACACTGTAATATTATTAGAAGCAAGGTACAATTCTTCAAGTGCTGGCCATCCTGGAGCACAAAGAAGAACCTAAAAGCAAAACTTCATTTACTGTAATGAAACATGGGGAAAAAAACATTCCAGAAATCAAATAATTCTTCTGTATTATTCTTCTCTCTGTTACAGCTGGATTAAGGTATGAAACTGGATGCAGAAACTAAATCATATGTACAATACAAAATATTAACACTGAGATTTCTTCAAGTGGTGGCATGTGATTTGGGGCTCAACTGCTGAACACCCAAAAATAGGAAATAGGCATAGAAAAACAGCACAAAATCAAAGTATCTGACTTTTCAATAGTCTGATCATCAGATGAAAATTGCCAGGACCAAATGATGGTAACATCACAATTCTAAGGAACTGCAATTGTCAGATTGCAAACTATTTCACAGAGTTTAAAATAAAATAAAAAAATAAAATTAAAGTTTCACATAGATTTCACACTTGGGAAAGACTGAGGGCTTGCTGTGGATAGATTCATATATAGAATGCATATTACCTCTGTCCACGTGACCTCAGTTTGATTAAGTGCCAGAATCCTCAATTTTGAAAATGCACTGGATACAGGAGGTGATGTAGATGGAAATTTAATTTTATTTTCACTGTGGAAAAAGGAAAATTATTAGCATAATTCATCCTTGTGCTTATTTAAGTCACTAATTTGGAACTACATGTTAAAGGAAAAAAAAAAATGTACACACCAAAAATTAAAAAGTCACTGCCAAGGTGTCACAAAATTTAAAATATTATAAAATATCCTTCTAGTTATATTAAAATATAGTTTTTTCTCATGTACTTTCCTATTTTGTAAGTGCACATTTACTCATCTGTGTCCTTTTTCTCTCCTTCTCCTCCCCTAAGTTTTGAATACGTAAAGAATTATTTTTATTATTAAAGGAAAGAAAGCTCCTTGTGTCAATTGAAAATAAAAAGTCCACATGACCATCCAGACCTCAGGAAAACAAAATGATGTAAAATCCACTCTCAGCAGCAAAATAACACTATAAAACTGTTAAAAAGATTCTCAGAATCTGTAGTCTTCAAATTAGTTTTCATGACTCACCCACAAACAAGTTTTTCTTTCTTTCTAAGGTCTGATCTACCTGGATATTTTGATAGAAATCCCTCAGCATAGTTATACTTACATATTTATGCCTTAAATTTCTCCCATTTGACAAGCTCTTAGCAGATGGCTAATGACTTTTAGTGTTCTTCTAACATTCCTCACCTAAAAATATCAGTAACAGACTTACCTGCTAATATCTTTATTATTTTAATTAAATAGAAGTGCAAAAGACTAGACACCAAATTCAGATTATTTCATTTCATAGCCATGGGTCAGATTCCAGCATCAATCCCATTTTGCTTTCCAATTTTATCACAACTAACTGCTGGAAACCAGTGTAAATAAATCACACTTCTGAACACCAGAACACTAAGATTATTCTAGGTGAATGGAAATAAATTCTCAGTATTCTCACACATAGGAAATAATGAGAAAACATGCTCCAGGCAGTTAGACTTCAAAATAGCAGCCAGGTTGCAAACAGCTGTTCAGTCCAGTGCTAAACAGGAAAGAAAATGGAAAACCTATGTCTATTTAAAAAAAACTTTGTTGTCACCTTTACTTTGGATGACTTTAAAAGAGAATTAAAATATATTTACTGTTTTTCTATGTAGAAAAAAAATAAAATAAAAATCTAAGCTCATGAAAAAAAACTTTGATCAGGTTTGCAAACCCAGAAGGTAAACAGGTATCTACTGCTAAACCTAACAGAATGCTAAGTGAGAATCTGTGTTCTATTTTCAGACAATTCAGGAGGGTTTTTTCTCATTTTACAAAACTCTAGTCAATATGTATCTCTCCTGAGTACTTCTCCAGAATTTAGCTTTACAGAGATCTTCTGAGGTTCTAGGCTTTCCTTGAAAAGAGATATCTGAAAAATATAGCACACACACAAGCTGTTTAAGGACAAGACTTGAAAAATAAAGTATTTATATATATATAATATCTGTGATTCTATTAAGAAACTTAGCAATAAGCATATTGCCTTTAAAATCTTTACTCCATATTTAAATAGCTGCTTCTTTTTTGGTCCCTACTCCAAAGGAAGAGAAACCTAAGTATGAATATTCATACCTGATATTAAGTGTTTCCAGATTTTGAATCTGAGAAGCAATGTCTGTTACTGTCTCCCAAGATGATATCAGATTTTTTGATAGATTTATATGCCTGACATCTGAAATGTCACATTAAGAAAAAGAAACATCTCAAAGATTAACTTCCATTTTCAGAAATTAGAACATGTTGATTTTTTTTCTTTAACCTTATAAACAGAAATAGATTACACTTTCTGCTCAGTTACAGAAAATTTTATTTTAATTTGTGGTAATACCTTCTAGTTTTATAAAAAAGCCTAACTTCACAAATCCTAAAATTAATTAATTTCTGTATTGACAGGAATTCTTATGAGTCCTTATAAATTAACAATACCTGTTCTGTATGTCTGTAATACCATTACAACATACAGTATACTGGATATTTATTATATACTGGAAACTTCTGGTGCCTACAGAACATATCAGTTGCATTTTTAAGGTATTCTAGAATTAAATTTTAAAAAAACCCACATTGCTGGCACCTTCTGAAACTGCAGTCACAGTAGCAATCTATGACAATATTTCTATTTCTAGCCATAATTTGCATATCCTCTAAAAAACCATAGGCAACTACTTTTTAACTCTGTAAACTACATTAAATTTCTCAATATAAACTGCAGTTGCAAACTTTTTTTTAAGTAAAAGGATACAAATATCACTGATTGAAGTGAACACTTGGATTATTAAAATACATACCTTATTAAATTATTGTATTTATTAATAAGATATGTACCTTATTTTTGGTATCATGCACCAAAAGGATACTAGAACAAGTTCCACTGATTTCTTCTTTCTGACCAGCATGGCTCACTGCACACCCACTCACTGAGATATTTACCAGTTGGTTCAGCTGGCTAAATGAGAAAGAAGATTCTGGTAAGTAATTTTCCAACAGAAAATAGACATAACATGACATAAATGCCTGATTATTATAATTAACTAATATCCTTTTCATACACATTGTCTCCTTGAGAATTAGCAGTGAACAGAGTGCAGTGTTTCTTACTCAAAAATGGACACATCTCTATTTTTTGCCTTTCCATTGCTACTAGAAAACAGGTCTGGCTGAACCATAATGTCCACTCCCCCCAAAAAACACAACTAAACCTCATTCAACTGAGTGATAATCAGAGAAAACATAGCTATGCAAAATGGAATTTCATTAGAGATTCCAAATTAAACAGGTTTCCTGTCATACTTTTTGCAAGATGCCCTAAGTTATTTGGGCATTCTTTATATCATTTGTCAAAAAAGACTGAAAATAAAGAGCATTTTCAACTCCTTACTCTGTTCTGGAAGACAAAGGAAGAATAGTTATGGAATATCAGCTTAGAAGGACACTGCCACCTACTGAACTGATACCTTTCTACTGCTGAAGGTTATTAAAACTGCAAAAACACATCATTAAGTTCCTTCCTTTCTTACCCTTCTAGATAAATGAACTGACTGAAAAACTTCACAAACAGTACTGTGACTTTTTCCCTCTCTTAGTTATAAAATCATGACTGATATAAGTAAACAAAGATGAATCCTCAACAATACTCAAGAAATATTAAAATACATCTATTTACAAAGGATATACATGCATGTGTATAAGGACTGCCAATACCACGATCATTTATCCCATTCATTTCTCTCCAACTGTCATCACCTCCCACCTTGTGAAATCAAAATAAGCATGAGTTATTCCGTGTTTAATTGTGAGCACTTAAACATGGAATAATCCCAGTTCCTATCTGTAAAACAGGTAAATGATGAAGTCACAACAGGAAGATTTCTTGTCTCTTCCACCACAGCACAGACTGCTTTAGATAGGACAATATTACATACAAGGCAGCAAGCCTCATTTCCTTACTTAGCTTAGATTTTCTTATTACACTTGCCTTTGTTTATTTGCAATAAAATCCATGCCAACAAATTCCACAGTCTTCGTTCCAAATACTACTGCATTCTCTGTCCCATCTGGAGCTTCTTGCTTATTACTCCCTCCATAGCGATCCTTCACTGCAGTGAGAAAATCTACTCCAAACTCTGCCTTGCTTGGCCGGATAAATGACCCTCCTCTGGGATGCCTAGAGCAGAGCAGCCAGAAAGGGGTGAAATATGAGAAGTTAGTCAGAATAAGAAAAAAAAAGTTCATAAGAATACCTCCTCTCAAAAGTACAAATGACTGCTTTTTTTTAGGGGCTGATTTCAGACATCACCATTCCCGCTCCCTGGCGCCAGGCTAAGACTTGCAAAGTGGTTTTGATCCTATTTGAACCACTCACACTGTGAGATGCCACGAGAACTGAAGCACCAGATCTCCAAATGTACTTACATGTGGGTGTTAAAATGCTGCTGCAGTGAATTTTCCTTCCTGGGGGATTGCCAAGGTTCTCACCATCTGAGACCTTGCTGGCATTTGGTTGTAAAACAGCAGAGAGATGTTCTGACTCTGGGTGCTGTGGCACCCCAGCCAATCACCCCAGGGGGTGGCTGATTTCTGGTCCCATTACCATGAAGTTAAGGGTATAAAAAGAGCTGTAAATTGATAAATAAAGGTATCTTGGGGAAGGAAGCTGTCTCTGCTTCTCTCTTTCTCCTCCTCTGGCTACTGGCAGATAAACAACACACATCAAAATTACAATGTCAGTGCCATGATGAGAAATGATTGTTCTGTTGTTGCCAGACTCATGATGAACTCTGAAAATGGAGTTTCTGCCTATGGATGGACACAAAGCTAGCTAAATGATACAACAAATGTGTCTGGAGTTTTACCACAGCCTAAGGCAAATAAAACATACTTAGAATAGTCATTGCCTCATTACATTTGACTTGAAGAACTCACCTTGGCCTTCTATCCACACAAATTCCAAGATGCAAATTGCACCACTTGGAACTCTTATACAAACTAAACTTCTACAAATTCTGAGCCTAATTCACTAACAATTTTGAACCTGAATACTGAACAGGAGTATCCACCCATGTTCTACACAGGCCCACGAAGTTTTTCTTGAGCACTGACAAAACCTTATTGCATGCCAGTTTCTCACCATGCAATTTCTTTGACAACTCCTGTCAAAGTTAGCAAGGAAACACAGTATCTAGGGAGAACAGAAAAGTTTGCACTACTGAACATGATCTACTCCTCCCCTGTTTTACAGGTAAGAGACAGTATCCCCACAGAGCAGTTCAAAACAGCTACTTTTTAACTTTTTTTTTTTTTTCACAGATAAATTCTTCTGCAAGACCAAACAGCTCTACTTGCTGGCTTGAGAACAACTTTGATCTGAACTGATAATAAAGTATATTCTTTAAGAAGCCCTGAACTGCTGCTGTCATGTCTCAATACAAATACAGATGCTTCTTTTGCAACCTCAGGGAATTCTGTTTGTCTCCAGAAGACCTGTTGGTAGATTCAAAAACAGACCTACTTACCTCACAATATAGAAAGAATAATTTAAATACCTTTTAAAATTCTGTGTGATATTTTGCAGCAATAGTTCTAAGTCCCTTCTGTATAATATTCCTATATTCAGATTTGAGAAAGTGACAGGACTCATCTAAGCAGAAAAGTGGAATTGATCACCATTTGCACAAGCTGAAAACACAGGCTCAAAGGACAGCAAATGCATACACTGTTACTACATGGCTGTAATTATTCTTTTGGAGGAAACTCTCCTACAGAATTTTCTCTGTTGAAGCATCCACTGAGAGCAAAGCAAAGCATATGCACTAAAAATTGCAGAAGGGCATTTTCCTATGACCATCTTGTCAATGCACATGGCATGCCAACACTGGGAATCAGCTCACCTGCACTTAAAATACTGTGTTCCCTCATAGCTGCCATCATGCTTCCCCCTCTGAGGATCATCCCATTCCACACCAAGCCAAATTCCTGAAAAAAAAATAGTACATTTTACATTTACACTAAAACAAGGCAGACAGGTAAGTCATTACCTAGCCAGGTCTGGAAAATCCCCAAGCAGAGAAAGATTACCATTTATCTGGCCAGCCTATTGCAGTGCTGCATTACTTCTGTGTAGAAAAAGATTTTCCTGCTCTTCAATTTAAACCTTTCCAGCCAATTTGTGGCCATTGTCCCTCATTATATAATCCAATACTAGCAAGAAGAATTTGTCACCTTTGTAACCATCTGTCAAACAGCAGCATACAGCTATTAGATGCTCCTTAATCTTCTCCTCATCACAACAACCAAACCCAGATGCCTCAGCCTGTTAAACATGTAAGTGGTCTATGCCTTTGACCACCTTGGCAGCCCTCTGCTGCATCCTCTTGAGTTTGGCCACATCCCTGCTAAACTGAGATGGTAGCAATCCAGACACATTCCAACTGCAACCTTACTATGAAACTCTGTCCCCAGAGTAGGACAACAGCCTCTTTTGGCTGTTGGCCACGTTCATTGTTCTAAGGTATAATCTTGCTTGTGACAAGCTCACTGTTGCTCAAATTTACAACATCAACCTGAACTCCCACATCCTTTACCATAGACCCTGTGGGTTGTTTGTGCTTCTTGGTCTGTACTGATAAATGGGTTTATTTCACACTACATGTGGAGTCATAGAATCATAGAATGGTTAGGGCTGGAAGGGACCTCCAAAGGGCATCTAGTGCAGCCCCCTGCAGTGAGCAGGGACACCCTCAACTAGCCAGGCTGCTCAGAGACTGGAGAGGTGGGTGCATGCCAACCTCATCAAGTTCTACAATATATATTTCTCTCAAAAAATGCATCTAGTCTGTAGATCTGCTGCTGCCTGTCTCTCTTTCCCAGACTATACCAGTACAAAGAGATCAGGGAAAAGACAGGGAAAAGGAAGGCAAAGGAAGGCACTAAATCCTTCTATCTATAAGAAAGAACATATTCAATTCCAACAAATTCTTTACACTCCTTTGTACAACTCTGACTTGAAAAACAAACCAACCCACAACTTACCTAGAAGACGCCACATTTACACAAGAACAAGGAGGAAAAACAATGTGTAAACTGCCACGTTCTACTTCTTTTTTAATTAATTAACAAGAGTTTTGGGAAGCAGGATGCCATGTAAAAAGCCATTTACAGTCGTGAGCTTCACCTGCTGTGGAAGGAATGCTGCCAACATAACGCACGGTCGCGTACTCGCTGCCACACAACACTCTTCGCCCCAGCGCATCAGGAGGCAGCCGGGCAGTCATCCCGGGGGCTGGGGATGGACTCACGGACTGTGGATGTACTCACGGACCTGCAGAGACAAAAGCGATACCCTCAGCACACTCAAGCCACCGCATTCACACCCCCACACCCTGCCCTCCGAGCCACGCTCTGCCCTCCCAGCAGCATCCAGCCGCCCTGTTCCAGAGCAGCCTCGGTCGGTGTGGTTTCCAAGGCTCAGCCCGCCCGCTGCCCTCACGGGGCCTAGGGCACAGGCGACGGGAAGGGAACACGGGCAGCCAGAGCCCACCAAGCGGAGCCGGGGCCGCAGGCGGAGAGCTCTGCTTACCCACCGGGAGTGAGGCCGAGCCCACACCCCGGTTCCTCCTCGTCACGCTGGGGCCGATAACAGCGATGAGCACCAACCGGCGCCCACGGCCCCGCTTCCGTCCTGCGCAGCCGGCCCGCAGTCACCCCGCCCCAGCCGGAACGGCTGCGAGCTCCCCATTGGTCTCCACAGCCTCCCGGTGCCGCCCCAGCTTGGCCGCTATTGGCTCAACCTCCCCATCTCCGCCGCCGCCTCAGCGCCTTCCCCGGCGAGCGGTGCCCCAGAGCCGCCCGGCTGCTGCAGCTCGCCCCGGCCACGGCGGCAGCTCCTCCTCGGTGGCAGGGCAGCCCCCAGAGCGATAACAGAGGCTCTCCTTTAACCCCCTCACTACCCAAAGGGGGAGAGAAAAGGAATAAGGGAGAGAGGCTTAGCGATTAGAAAAGGAAACTAGAACAGTTTAATGAAAATAATAATGGAATATATACAAATATGTGGAAAATCAGCACCGAACCCAACCCCCCCGGTGGTAATGACATCACTGTCACCGGTGCTGTGGAGCTGGCACAGGGAGATCCCAGCCTGAGCCCTGCAGCAGCTGAGAGCTGTGTTCAGGAGCTGGATTCTGGTCAGGAACACACCAATGGGATCTAAGGCAGGATGGACAGAGTCCTCCTGGGTGTCTGAGGGGAAGAAACCCTCAGTGAGAAAGAACTAGAGCCCGAGAGACCAAGATCCCCATCCAGAGAGCAAGATATATCATGGTCACCCCATCCCCCAGGTCTCTTTCTCCAGAGCTGCTCTCCAACAGATCAGCCCCAGCCTGTACTGATCGAAAGGGGCTGTTTTTCCCCAGATGAAGGACTCTACACTTGCTCTTCTTAAATTTTCTTCAGTTTCTCCCTACTGAGCTTGAGGGTGGTGGATCAGTGGCACAGGCTCCCCAGGGAGGTGGTTGGGGCCCCATCCCTGGAGCTCTTCCAGGGGAGGTTGGCCAAGGCTCTGAGGAGCCTGGTCTAGTTGAGGGTGTCCCTGCTCCCTTTGGAGCTCCCTTCCAGCCCTGAACATTCTATGCTTCTATTATTCCTTTGCCACAGTTAATCTGTTCTTCTGTTTTCTTCGGCCAACTACTGACTTTGGAAAAAAAAAAAAAGAAAAAAATTTTACATTCCTTTCCCCCCAACTGTAGTGGTGTTGCCATCTCATCTGGATTCCTGAGCACATTTATGTCCCCCAGAGGGCACCCTTGGAACGATCTATTCCAGTTCTGAAGGATGCTGAAGCTACACCCTGGTCCAAGTGGGACAGCAGAAATCATGTCAGTGAACTCCTTTACTGACTCCCTCCCTGTTCCTGACTACAAACCCAAGAGCATGCTCCACCTGGGCTGCATTCTGGCAGCAAATATACAGTTTGTTGATTACAGTGTCATCACTGCTGATGTTTAATACCTAAAAGATGCTCCACCTCCTTAACAGATGAAGGTGAAAGATCCCAGCCTCTTCCAACTCCTGAATGAATCAAGAAAAAACCCTCAGAGGCCTCAGTTTCTCCCAACCAAAATGATGCACAATAATACCCTCTTTAAGATAAACCTTCAGGGTATGCTTTGAATACTGGTATCAAAAGCCTTACAGAAAAGACAAAGCTCTAAGGTTTCTTGATAGTCCAGCTTTCTTTTCTCAAGGTACTTCTCCCTTCTTACCTATTTGTGGTTTAGAAGGCCCACAGCTGGAAATCTTCCCATGTACTTCTCAGTTAATGGGAGAAATATTCTACAAGACATGGTATTAGAATAAATACTGAAGTGAGCTGCCAGAAGTGATGACAGAACAGAAATCTCAGATGGTAGTTTCATACAAAACCAAGGAAAGCTACCCCATTAGGAAAGTTGGACTGCACAGAACTGTTCACATCCAGAAATGGCACCAAGTGAACCTGGCACTGTACATGCCAGTTGCAGTGTCCTAATAGGCACAAGCATCTTTTACAGTAATATTAGGAAACTGAATTTTTCCAGTGCTCTCCTACTCAACATCAGCTGCAGCAGTGCTTAGAAACTCCCAAGACATGACACAAAGTAGTGTGCTTTGATGTATATAGTATTTTCTCATAAAACAAAGATTTCCAGACTTACTAAGTACTGCAAGTTATGAAAAAGGAATTACAACACACTGTCAATAAAGACACCTTCCACCAACTTTAAGCTATTCAGTCCTGAGAGCCATTCAGTGAAAAGGCAATTTATTCTATGCCTCATCCCAGAGCAGACACAGATCTCTCTATATAAAATGTAGAAGCACTATTTAAGCAAAAGGGAAGCAGTAATACAGATTGTAAAAGAAGATGCTGTACTTGCTTTAGCAAAAAAATGTCAAGACTTGTTTCTTTGGAGAGACCTCTAACATGCTTTGGAACAGCTACTCAGATCAGGAATGCAGGATAAATTATGAATGAACTCTTGGAGAAGCCCCTCTCAATTGTAAGCAGAGATTAAAGAAACCTGCACCAATTCCAGTGTCCTAGAGCTACCCCATGTGAATCCCATTCTGTTTCTGGCAGCAGTTTACAGTGTTTCTCCTTAGTTCCATGAATGAGCTCTGATGTAAGTACCTGTCTACAAAATATTTGATAGTTCAAGGAATCTAAAACCAGGCAATCAAAATGATTCACTGCAGAGCTGCAATCAGTGGCAAATTTATACTTTGCTGATGTGATTAAATCTTTAAGGTACTTGAAAATGTTTCTAAAGCTACAATTTCAGACTAAGCATTAGTCTTATTTGCATATAAAATACTGTATTTACTAAATTTGCATTCCCCTGAAAATATCCCCAGAAGGCAGACAGGATAACCACTTCACACCTTCCTTAGCTGATCCATCTATCTTCACAAGTCTAACAATATCACAAGAGTTCTGTGTGCACTGGAGTTGCAGGTACCTTTTGTTACTGAACACTGTACATTCTGGTTTACCAGAGCACTGTTTGAAAACCCACAATACACTCAGCTCAGATTGAATTTAACACAGAATTTCAGCCAGGAACCTACAGCAGCCTTGTTGAAGGTGTGAGTTTTATGCCTGAAACAATGCTGATGATTGTGTAAAGGTGATCACATTCAGATTCCAAACTTGTTTCAGTTCCACTACATCTGGTTTAACAAAGCCACCTGGAAAGCAGTTTCAGTTAAGACTGTATGGGTAATAAGGTGTGTGTGTGTATATATATATTATTATATTATATATAATATAATACATATAATTATATTATTATATTATATATATATTTCTGTACTGTCACCTTTTTTTTAACAGTAATTTCTGTAACATAGCTATGAAAGAATTTTCAGTGACAGTGATTATCAGACCTCTCAGTTTGGTCATTTTCCCATTTTAACAACCAAGAGTTTAAACCCAGTTTGAATCCAGGAGCTAAATTCTTACTTTTCAGTTTCTCTGAACATTTTGCTCAGCTGTTCAACTAGTGCTACAAGCTCAGGGTTTCCCCCAAGTGACTCAATCTGTTTATAGGCATCAGACTCCAGCTCTTTCAGGGTATTCCTGGTGTACTCAAAGGAGCCCACATTTTCAAGGTAGTGCACACAGTATTTTTTTATATCTATGTTCTCCGTCCTCTGACGCAGGATGTTCTGCACCTGGGTGCTGTCTGGATTTGACCAAATGGCATGAATGGTTGGGAAGGAGAACTTGCCCTCAGTTAAGTCTTCACAAAAGCTCTTGTTTTCACTATATTCTTTGGAGTGCAGGTTGGCATAGTCATCTCGTATCTGGAAGAAGAGGCCAAGGGTGTTAAGAAGTGGCTTTAAGTCTTTTTTATAGCTTGAGAAGAGCTGCATGAGGCCTACAGCTAATCCAAAGAGACCACCTGTTTTCTGCAACACCATGGCTTTATACTCAGCTTCTGTAGGGCAGGTGTAAGTATCCCTCCAGTAAATATCCAAGCCTTGACCTTTATGGAGTTCCAGAAGTTGACGGGTAAAAACTTTCACAGCATCTGGATGATCAAGGGTTAAAACCTTCTCTAAGCCAAGGAAATACACATAATTAGCACAGTTGATTACAGAGGGGATTCCATAGATACTGTGTGCCACTGGGAAGCCCCTTCGTAGCTTTGAGTTGTCTTCAATGTCATCCACAAGCAGGCTTGCATTGTGCAACATCTCTGTCACTTCAATGATAACCTGTCACAAGAAGAGAAAATCATTAAATAATTAATTCTCCCACTGCAATTTAACCTTGTTTTGCATTTGAAACAGGTAAGACTTTCAATAACATTTCCTGTGGCTGAGGTGATAAAAAAACCATTTGTTTTTTCTGTTAATATAATGCTCTTCATCAGAAATTTTGCCCTGAAGTATGGAATAAATGGTTCAGCACCTCAAGCTTCTAGGTGACCACATTTGATTGGAAGTGAACCTTAATTCCAAAGCAAGACCATTCATCAAGAAATGAAGAGTTTTAACACTATTTTTTACACAGCTGCTATGCAAGGAACAGGTGTATTCATCACCTGCTTAAAGGGAAAGAAATTCATGCATGTAAAAGTGCATACTGTGGAAACCCACTGCACAAGACATCCTATGAAGAGATGATTTTAAAGCTAATGAACCAATTACACTTGCTAGCTACAACCACTGCACTCATTCATAGAACAACTGCT